>VZRR01013434.1:168335-270068 GCA_013398015.1 Oreocharis arfaki | reverse complement strand
AATGGCTTAGGTTAGAAGGGACCGTAAAAGATCAAAGTCAGCAGCAGAGGTTCATTAATTTGCAACCAGTTATGCTTTAAAAAGCCTAGTGAGAAAGTAGGTCTTCCTAGTCTGAAAAATGAGGGTAAAATAATCCTTCAATCAAATTATATAAAATTCTTTCCTGCTACTTCTGTTCATGTTATTGAAATGCCTTAAATTTATCTCAGTAAGCCACAGAGTTCATAGCCCTAATGTTCATTAAAGAACTGCACAGAGAGAAATGCTTATTTAAAGCAGAAATGCCCCAGTGTGTGTGATGCACATGTACACCAACAGGGAAAAAGCACACACGCCCCATCCCCACTGAACACCTCTTCTAGAAAAACTGTTAATTATGTCTCAACATTTCTCAGTCCTCCTCATTCGTAACTTCCATTACAGCCATCTAAAGTCAATCCCTCCACTTCTTGTCTGCAAAAAAACACCAAAACGGGCACGTTCATCCTTCACTATGAAAGTCATTAACAAAGAACAGAGTTTGTCTCCAAGATTCACTTGAAAAGCAGCACTACTCATGCTAAAATGGCACAGTAAAAGCACAGAAATGTCTTTTACCAAAGGGAATTAAAAGATTGCAGCCTGAGGTTTAAAAAAGTCTCAGTGACATAATATCCTTTTAAACTGGCTGTGATTAGCAGGCTACCCTGAATACTCCCAGCACCTTCAAATCGACATTTCTGAGGTGACATACACACACACAAACTCATACTGAGCCAGGAATGTTTAAATAAATGCAGCCAAGCTAATGCAAACCTTTCTGAAAACACTCTCCAGGCTTTTAAATATTAATTATTTTTTTAAAAATGGAAACTACAAGAAATAAATATGTATAGGGTTTAAAATTAATACACAAATGCAAATACAGAGTAGATGACACGAAGCTGAAGTGTCATGCCCAGGTTACTCTGAACAATAACACCTTGAGAGCTGCAATACAGAAATACAAAAAAATTAGTGAACTTAAGAGAGAACTAGAGACATTTCAAAATATCTACTCATTAAATACCAAAAGAAGTAAAATACCATGCTGCTTTATAGCCTTCCACTCTTTTAAAGCAGCAGTCCAAATTAATTCCAATGCTATTTGCCCTCTTTGGCATACCCTCAAATAAAACACCACGTAGCTTAATTAAGCACAATTGAAAAATATATCACTTATCGTGGAGGAGCTGAAACTCTTGTCACCACTGGCAGGAGGAAACAAGAGTCTGGAGCTCCAGACCAAAAGTTTTCTGAAAATGTACTACACAAAAAATTGGGGCTTCATTTCTTTATATTCTAAACCAAAATGAGATCTTTTTTTAAGCAAACGAGGTGTGGGAAGGCACCACTTCTGCTAAAGACTGGGAAGGTGGTGGGGAAGCTGCTCTCATTAATCTTGGCCGTGCCCAGGCTGCCACCGCCAGCTGTCACACCCCCTCTCTCCAGGAGCCCAGCACCTGCACAGGGGTGACAGAGCCAGTAGCATAAGGACGAGAGCTTGAATAAACTCTGAACAAAATGCCTGGCTGGCAGCCAAGGCCAGTGAGACAGAGGTTTTAGGCATATTCCTTAAAAATATCAAGACAAGAAATGAAGGAAAGGGATGATAATCCATATTTTCAAAATTATGTCTATAGAATAGGGAGATGCTGATAAAACCCCTGTATTTTTTAGAATCAAAACACAATTCCTTTTTCAGAAATTATTCCTTTTGGGCTTTCCAATTACCTTCCTAAAAGCCTTTCCATCATTTTCTGGGAGTCTCCATTTTATTTCACTGCAACTGTATCATGTGCCAGCAATCCAGTTGCAAAATCCCTATAGTTAATAAGTTCCCAGAGGCTACAGAAACATTTCCTCACTTCGGCCAGCTGAAGAAATAGTTCTTTATTTGAGCAGACAGATACATAGAAGGCATTTAACCACCTAAAAAAAAAATCCACTGAGCACTGCATGGAGTGACATGGCTGGAGTGGACAAAGGGCTTCAGCAACCACCTGAACCTTTAAGACCAAACCTAAAGATTTATGTAAACTTTTAAGAGATGTTGAATGAGATCAGCGTAAAGAAAGTATGTTTCTTTCATCTCTCTCCTGAAATGTTTTGTAAGACAAAATGTAATTAAAACAGAATAAACCCCTAACAATCCCTGCTGTTATTTGTAAGGGTTTTCCACACCTGGAATTTTCTTTGTAGTTCTCCTGTATCAGCAGCTCGCTGTGCATGTGCAGCTCTGGAGCTTACCCTCTCCACACTCATTTAATGCTAACAACTGCCCGCATTGCCCTCCCCACTGCTCTCAACCACAGCCAAGAGGAGACTGAAATTCTGGACACCAAAAACATGTCACAGTAAGTAACACTGAAGTATCTTCTCTGTTAGCACACGCATCCATTGACATCACCCTTATCCCGTGACATTACTCCTGCACTGGCAGAAATCTCTGTCACAAGTGCCACTGTTCCCAACACTCTCACAATTAATGTACCCTCCCTGCTGTCCTTGGAGCACTACACGGACGTGCCACATCTGAGATCATCCTCAAGGCTGTACTGCCTGTACACCAAAAACTCTGAGGAAGGCTTCCAGCAATGCAGAACGGTGCAACGACTTGGGTGAAGTCCCCTTGTGACCGTGTGAAAGGAACCCCTCCGAGCAGTCACACCAGACCTGCTACAGCCAGGGGCTCCCTCTGATGTAACAGGGCAGTGTAGGAGTGCTCAAATTCAAGCACAATAAAGAGAAACCTCACTTCATATTTCGGAAACAATCACGCAAACTGATTTGCCAAAAACTCATCCTGATTTCCAATAGTACTGGGAGGCTGGGTAGAAACCAGAGCAACAGAACTCTGAAGGTTACAAAAACAACAATAATAATAATAAATCAGTGAAAATAACCCTCCCCAGAAGAAACTGTTGTAATGCCACCTGGAATAATCCATCTATACATTTCACCACCTCAAGGCAGTATGTGATGGACTCAGCCAATCCTTACTGCTGAGATACAGTAGGTCAGAGCTGAGAACTGCCTTTAGAATTTAAAGGTGAATTGGCATTTTTCAGGAAGAGAAGTAACTGCATGTTTCCACAGGTAGCTGCTGGATTTCATGGCACACGCTGGGAAACGGAGTGATGGTATTACATGCTCTCCACAAACAACAATATAGACTAATGGCTGTCATTACTGCTGCAATAAAACCAGCCAGTAATTTTATTAGGTAACAAGGAAGAATTTCCAGAGAAGGATTAAACACCTGGCCCCAGAATTTATCAGTCTAAGCTCTAAGTATATTGAAATATATTGAAAACCAGTCCTAATTCAGCTATTCATGTAGCCATAAATGTCAAACGTAAACAAGATTCAACTCGCTCCTGATTGCGTGAATCTCAAAACCATTAAAAAGCAGTCAAAATTACTGAAGTTAATGGAATCCTTCCATGAAGTTCAGCAAGCTTTCACTCAGGCTCTAAAAATGAGCTGTGGGTTTTGTTTGAACACAGCTAAGATAAGAGTCGGCTTTCCATGGCACATCCAACATGAATAAGTCCCTGAATACTTTGAGTGACCTCTGAGAAAAGACTTTGGGTTTAGAAGGTCTTTGGGTGAAAAGTGAAGGGCAGGGAGAGCACAGAGAAGAGGCAGAGTTTTAAAAAGGAGGGGTGTGAAGAATAAAGGCCCCTGAAGCTGGTCCCCAGCAGTAGGAGGGATCCAGAAGAGCTGAGGATTGCTGGATTCTCAGCCTTGTTTTGGCACTTGCACCTGAGGCTGCCCCAGGCAAACCACTGCAAAGCAACTGCCTGCAGTGATACCAATTTTCTCCCGTAAAGCACATGAGCTGCAAGAATGAAAAATGTTGGAGAAAATGAGCTCATATTAATATCACCACTAGCAGAACGGCAGCCCAATCTCAGCTGGTCGAACCAAGCATTACAGCAATGTAGATCACACTCTCTCCTTTCACATTCCTGCAATTCCTGTTAATTATGTCTCAACATTTCTCAGCCCTCCTCATTTTAGACAGAAAAAAAAGCACTGAATAATTACCTGTTTTTCAAGTTGTTCCAATAAAGGGGTTTTATAAGTACATAATAGTGAAAAAGCATCTCCCTGATGATCTAGTCAAGCACTGAAACCCTCACAACAAAATCAGCCTCACCTTCTCAATGCTCCCAGCTGCTCATTTCCATCCCTTCCCACCCTGTGTCCTGTACAGAGTGGAAGGGGGGGAGCTCAAACCCAGATGAGTTTCTTACTCTGCTTCTCAAGAAGAACATTCAACCAGTGGTAGCATCATGTCACACCATTTGTCCAACTGTGGCCTCAGGCTTGGAACAGAGAGCCCCAAACCCATAACTCCATCACTTCCAGAACTTATTTCTAAACACGATTACAAATCCCACAGCTGCATTACGGACTTTGGAGACTTTTCAGACCGGAATCTGAGGCATTCAGTTTCCTTCTGTATTAACCAGGGCTTCTCTTTTGAGGAGATCGACTACATTCACTCTCTCAGAAAGTTTCAGCAAAAGTTTAACCATTTGTTCCCTCCTTTGGGAAAAATAAAATAAAATAAGTCATCACATTGATCCTCCCAAGAGGACGGGTGGGAGAAAAGAAACGAAGGTCCCAGTTCAAATGTGCCTTCCCACGTGAATGATCCCTTAACTACGGGCTCCAGTATCAACATCCAACACATGAAGCTTCCCTTACTGCAACTCATACTCAACTGCTTTGTAACCATATCTTCATCACTTCGATTATATCAAAAAGGTGAATTTCATTAGTTGTATTTACTTCTTACATTCAGCAACTGTTTGGTTTGGGCTTTTTTTAATGCATCTGGTTTCCATTTGTATGAAACTACAATGAGCAGAAGAAATTCCCAGCAGGAATTTTTTCCTCAATCACTAAGAGAAATTGAGATACCACACACAGAAGTGCAGTGTAAGTACAATCCAGACTGTATTATTTCTGTTCAGAGGTAATAACTGGTCTTTAACAAGGATTTCTAGGAAAGGCATGCTGTACATCACTATCCTAATTGCTGTCAGCCACATTTCCAACGGGCCACACTCCTAAGCTCCTTCTGCAAAGGAGCAATCTTGAATCTTAAAGCGTACATTAGTGCATAATGAGTTCCTGGCAGCTGTTTTCCAACTGAAAGCCATCGCCTGCTGCTTCTGTTGGGGATGTGGCTGTGAAAAAAGCAGTTCTGCTGACGAGCAGCGGGGAGAGAGGCGTGTACAAATACACAGCATCACATATAATTAACCACAAGCCCTCACACACTTACACCCCCAAACACAACTGCAGTGACTGCAAGCTCTGCAAGGGCCAGGGGTTCCTCAAGAAACACCTTCTGCACCATTACAAGAGGTTAATTAAAAAATGAATGCAACAACGAAAGCCTGGCTTGTCTTTCAGGCAGGGAACACAAGGTACAAGAGGGAATAATCACACCTTTCCTCCCCAGCTCCGAAGGAAACCTGTTAGCAAAGAAAATGCGTAACTCTACTCTACACTTGACCCGTTTAACTTGGATTTCACACCAAATAAGAGGCTATCAGCAGATCCAAGGGCTGAGTGGGAGGCTGAGATCTCTAACCAGGGCAGTGACCTTTAGACAAAGCACAGAACATGTTTCCATCTTTCTCTTCCCCTTGTTTTCTCAAGTGCTGCACTCATCGTTCTGTCTTCAGCCTGGGTAAAGCAGTTAAAAAGCACAAATGGAAATGCCAGCTCATAAAGCGCCTTTCTTCAGTGTTTCAAAGCTAATGAGCATGAATCACAGATGGATTGGAAAATCTGTGCCCATTCCAGAGCTTCTGTTTCTGATATTCACCCTGCTCTGCTCTGTCAGAGGTGCACAGCAACAAGAGCCCAGCTCCTTGGCTGATGGATGCCGGCAGGGCCCCGCTGGCTGTACCGAACCCACGCCGACATCCAGCACAGACTAGAGCCCACTGTGCTCTGTTGCCATGCTCCGGAAAAAACACAAACAGCCTGGGACACTGCACCACACCACATACCCGAGTGCACACACACACACCCCAGGGCCTCCTTCTCCTGGTGTTTATGCCCATTCATTCACTTTCTGATTAGATCATGCCAATGTCTCCACCAGCACAATCAGACGAGGTTTCTAATGGCTCACGCCATGAATAACTACCACTGTTCCTTGACATTTATACGTTGACATCTGCTCCTCGATACTGAAAGCTGACAGATGTATTAGACATTTAAAATGTTTTAAAAAGGAAGACTAGCACAGTCTTTTGATCACAGGAAAGCAGCACAATTTTTAATACAGGAAGAAACAAACAAGGTTTAGAATTGCATATCCTATAGAAGGGTGTAAATTGTTTATAAACATCAGTTCCCACTTTCATTTACCTACTTCAAAACTCTCGCCACCTTTCTTTGCTGTCTCCACTACACTGACACACACTTCAAACCCTGCTTTATAAAGGAAGCCTAGGAATGGAGCAATTAGCAGATTTAATTGATCATGAAGCTATATTGTTGCAGGAATCCGTGCACTCCTGGTGCCAGTTGAAATCCATACGCTCTGCTTGCCGAGATCCAGTACTACAGTGTAATATAAATGCATGGCAGCCAAGCCTGAATGAAACAAATAAGAGCAACCAACCCCTTCTGAAGCACTCAGCTTGTGGCAGAAACCTACACACTGTTTAACCTAGAAAATCACTTCCAATGCAATTACTGCTGTTTACTCTATCCTTTCCTTTGGAGCTGATCCTGTTCCCCAGAGACCACTTCATTCATGGGCTAAATTGGTGTGTGTGAACTAAACCCAGAGAAAACAGAAGTAGGTTACAAATTGTGTACCTGCTTGTAACCCAAGTGCAGCCAGCTGGAAGGAACCACAGAAGAGGTGAGATAACGTGGGTTGGTGTCTACCTTGGCTCCCTAAATTGCTGCATGCCAAAGGAACATTTTTATTTCAGGAAGGTTTGGGGAAAACATTCAATTCCCAAACTGACTTGCAATGCCCAAAAGGATACACTGCCTTTCTGTGTAAAGGGTAAAAACATAATACTACATTTTCCATCCTCCAAATTCACATTTAAAACAGAGAAAGATGAATTTGACAATCCATTACACGTCCTTTCAACTATGACTTTTTTACCAAAATTGACCTGAAGTAATTCACTGCCTCTCCCATGGAATTTGAGAAACTGCTCTGATGGAGACCTTACACATAGGCCCACCTCCATCTCTTTATATTTTTCCCTCCTGTATTTGGGGCCAATGAAATGAAGTGAAAATAAATGAGAAAATTAAAAGCTACTAGGATCCCACTAAATGAATAACAGGACTGCAAATTTCTACTGAAAACTGCAATACTGGATTATTCCTACACCGTGGAGGCATAATGACAGGAAGTTCAAACTTTCAGCTCAGCAGTTTCTGTCACCAAGACAAAAGAAGCCGACTTAATCAGCTAGGAAGGATTTTGAAATAATTAATTCCTGAAAATAAATGAGAATGGAAAAGCCTCTGGCCATCTTGGTATTTTTTGGCCTCCCTCTGTTCCCTGCATTTCAGAGCTCCAGGGCTCCCAGTGTCTAACCTAAGTATCTACGTGCTGCAAATGTCAGTCTCAATTTGTAGAGTGAAAAAACGTCCCTAGCCAGAGCTGTCACCAAAAGCATCAACACGGCATGCCCAGCGCAGACAGGGACACAGCGCCTCAACACCACGGCATCTCTGATGGGGACAGGCAGGTAACAGAGGCGGACACCACGAGGGCAGGGAGGCAGAGAGAGCATGTGGCTGCCTCCAGCATAGCCCCAATGTCCCCAGAGAGCCAAGACAGGCAGCTTTAAGCCTAGCGCAGCCTCTGCCACCGCAGGAACGCGTGACAAGGCTGCGAGATGGGTGAGCGCGATAAAATAAGTGCTATACTTGACGGCCCCAGGCGTCCTGCAGGGAGAAAGCGAAGCTGGCTGGGGAAAAAGGGACTTGCTTCTCTGACTCACTTGATGTTTGCCAAACATTGGTGAAAATGAGCAAGAACTGTGAATGATAAATCGGGAGCCTGGAACGCACGGCAGGCGGAGGCAGGCTCAACCAGCCACGCCATCCCCTGTAACAGTCACCACTGATCCAGATCATTTCCTCCTTGTTATCTTCACAGTATCTAATCTGAAATGCAGCACAGGCACAAATCTGCTAATACACTAAAACACCCCTTTGCAGATTCCTATTACTCCGTCATGAAAACAGGAACATCTTTAAAACAATATGTATATTACCTTTTAAAGGCCCCAATAAAGAAATTTAACCTTCCAAGTAGTTGTGTCAGTTCTAAGACTCGTTCATTGCTCAGCACATCAATACAACAGAGCACAGTAATGGTGGAAGTGACCCTGTTACACTGGAACATACAGACCTAGAAAAGCCAGGCTCAGCCATGGGGCCCAGACCATGTGCACTCTGTCTTACATACTTTACAATGCTAAAAACAACCCCACAACAACACAGAACGCTCTAGTCCAGATGTTCAGCTCCAGCACACGTCATTATTTCCCCCGTCCTGTCACTCTAAGCAAATGGAAACTGTTTCTCCAGAGTGTCACTCACCATGGAGCTGTCGTGATGGAAGCACAGGGCATTTGCTGATGCAACTCGGGACACAGAGGTGAGACGTTCTATCTCATAGTGAGAGAAATACACATCATTTTTGGGTTGTTACCATCACACATAGCAACTAAAGCTAAAAACAGCAAAGCATTTGCAGCTACAATGTTAGTTCTACACCTGGCACAAAATGTGCTGCAAGACTCGTGATAGGAATAAAAGGCAAAGGGAACAAGCAAATCCTGATTTCAATAATGCAAGAATAGCAGTGAAGTTGCATCAGATTTATGATAGTGCAAACCATGTTAAAGCACAGGGCACACATTTAGGAATATGACTGGTGCGACCCTTAACACTCTTAACAAACCTGTCCATGACTTAAAAACAAGGGGTTTTTTTTTTCCTCTATTCTCTTCTTTACAGGGCAAATTCTAGAACCATTTCTCTGCCTGTTTACTTTCATGTAAATTGGATTCGCTCCTCTAAAAGCAAAGCAGTTCCAGTGCTCTCCCACTAGTTCAGCTGAAAGAAGAATAAGACCTTGCAGCAGCTGTACTACCAGTAAAATCAGCAATAGCGAACACCAGTGAGCTGGGTTAACTTGAAACTACCACTTTTTCCTTTGTGATAAAGTCTTTTAGATATCTACTGCTGAAAGAAAGAAAATCTTGTGGTGATTCTCATTAGCTCTTTCTGCCTGTTCAATTTACTGCTTATTGACTGAAGGAAAACCTTCTTTCTTCTAAAGCTAGAGCACATGATCTCTCTCAGGTGGCACACTCTGGTTTCATCCCGGTTGGATCACCAAACAGCACAGCCAAGAGCAGTGTGGCCACAGCTATTTGTCTGTCACCAGGAAAAACAGCAGAGTGGGGCAAAGAGCAGTGACTAGAGAAGGCACAGGGAGACTTGGCAAGTGTGGAATAAGGGCAATTCATGGAACCACCACCCAGAAAACTGGAACTGCTGTCCTACCAGTCCTCACACCAATTTCAGGAAAGATGGTCACTGGTTCAAACCCTTCTTTTGATGGCATTCAGTTTTCCACTAAACGTGGTAGTTGCAAGAGTGAAACAACCAGGTAAACAAACATTTTAAAATACTTAAATAGCCACATTTACCACCAATTAAAGTGCTGTGGTTATTATGGCACTGCAAACAACGCAGAGGAAAGCACAGAACCATGGGAGCAAGAGGAACCTCCTCGAAGGAGCTGAATCCAGTCCAGCGATACGTTAGACAAATCACATCTCATACATAATTAAGTTTCTCTTGGCTTTTTATCTGATTAAACCTATTAGAAGGCTGCAGAGGAGCCTCATTTCCTTTTCCCCTCAGGTTGCCTTTGCTCAAGCACACTACAGCTAAGCTCCTCTGGACTCTGCATAGGACAGGCTCACTCTTCTGGCAATCCCACTCCACATGTTTTGTGTGCATTGAGATTCTTGCTCTCGAACATAAGTGACCAGCACGACACTTGTATTCCAAAACGAGTCTCAATTACTTTATGCATGGAATAAAAAGTCTTTAAGTAACTGAAATTAATTCAAAAGGATTAACTTGTACACTGTAATGATTCCATTATCAAGTGTACAGCTTCCACTGGAAGTACTTCACATAATGCAGCCAATTTTATTTCAAATAGAAGATTATGCTTAGGTTAGAAAAGGAAGTGTCATTTCTTTTCCTTTAAATCAACATTACAACTTCCTACAAATCTTTTCCAATATGGGTCTGACTCCAAGATGTTAATTTTTCTTAAAGAATGAGCAATACAAGTGACAAGACCGGAACACCGCAAATAAGTCAAAACTGATTATTTCTGCATTGATCTATCAACAGTGTGGTTTATGAAGAGCCTATAAATTTAGGAAGAACTTGTGGTTCCTAGAAACCCCTTTGCCATCAGTGTTTTCAGTACCAGATATAGGAACATGCTTTATTTTCCACATGATGACCAACAGTAGCCGGTTTTCATTCGAAACACTCAAGAATGAAAAAAACACCTTTGAAAGGAATTCCAGGAATTTAGTACTTGAGCTCTTTGCAACAGACTTGGCAGAAGACAGAAGGAAAACACTAATACATTACAAATTCCAGATCACTTGCTGCATTACTCTTCCAACACCAATCTCCATGAAGTTACACCAGCAGCAGAACAAGTTCTATCCACTACTGCATCCTGTGCTCTCCAATACCAGAACTGAGTGAGCTTGGACTTTCTTCTCAGGAACACCAATTTGATCATATCCCAGTTATCACATGGAGACAAAATACCACAGGAAAACTGGACACAATCCAGTTGGGTTACCACTGGATTAAATAAACCTATTAAGGCAGCCCACTGACTCACCAGAACACACAAAGCCACAACCACCACCACAAAGATTAAATTTGGCTTTGTGTAGGTAGTCATTTTCCTCATTTAATGAAAATACCAATTTTTCCCATCCTGTATTAGGACAAAATTGAAACCTTCTTATTTTAAAGTGTGCACTCATTAAATAAATAATAATAATTTTTTAAAAACCTGCTGAAAATTAGAGAAAGTTGTACATGGCTTCCTAGCTAGGACACCATCCTGGAATACAGAGATCCAGCTGAACGCTGTATCCGAGAAGAGCCGCTCTCTGTCTCTCCCAATACATAGATCAAACTCATCTAGCTCAATTAATATTTAATTATCTACACAAAAGGGATCAACTTCCGCAGAACAGATAGAGGGCACATTGGCTGGTGCAATGCAGCTTGGTTCAGCAAAAGTAGTTCAGGACCTGAAAACAGGCTACATTACTTGGGATTTTGGAGCTCTTGCACATGGCACTTTTGTCTCTGTTCCCAAAATAAATTGTGCCTACCTAGCCAAAACACAGAGGAATTCAACCTGGAATTCTTGTACTCTTGGATATTCCAGGGTCTATCTCTCTCATCAAGAAAGTTACCAATTTTCACGTTTTCAGCATATAATTTGTAGAATTTTAAAAGAAATATCAAAGGCAGGAGATGTATTTCTTCAATTCACTAAGGGTGAAAATTGGTGAGAGCTTATCTAAAACCAGACCTGAGCCACCAACATCCCATGCATCCAAACTCAGGGAGTAGCAATATTTTTGCTTAATATCTGCCAATTGAAAATGCTCCATTAATATTTCCTAGTTGTAAAAGAAGACACCCAAGCATTTATTACACTTTTGAAAAATGAAGATGAATCAGGTGTTGGAAGACTCTGAATATGGACACTCAATACAAGAGATGCTTTCCAAGCATTCATTTGGCAGTTGCAACCTTGAAAGGCTCTGGGCCACTTTACTTGGATAACAATGGGAAAACAAGAAAGCACGAATGCAGAGATTTAAAAAAAAAGCAACCCAAACACCAACTTTGACTCCTTAGACCTTCAAAACCTCTCTCCTAGTACGATATTGCTCCCAGATAACCCAAGAGTCCAATCAAAATGTTGGTAGGAACTTAACCTTTTGAGTTTTTATGTCCTTATATTGATTTCCATACCCTCACAAATAAACCTTTCAAATTCAGAGGCGAGACGAAGCAGGTATCCTCTTTCCTACTAGGTTCTGCTTAAATATAAGGCCAAGATGCTATATAAAATCCCCCACTGTGTGGAGATCCAGGCAATATTCCAAGCACAATGGGGTGGGGGTGAGGATGTTTTTGTTCGAATTCTCGTTTAGACTGGATTCTCTCATACCCTTGTGGTTATAGGTACAAAATCTTCCCTCTGTGATAAAAAGGGGCCTAACAGTGTCACCTATTGCAAAAGAGCTTTTCCTCACCAGGTCAAAGCCCTTACAGAAGTCCCTGAATACATGTCTGCATGTAATTACAATCTGTAACAATTTGTCTTGCTCATGTACAGTGTTGGTTAAAATGCAAATCCTATGCAAAATGAGGGACTGAAGAATTCATCAGTGCATCCTGTGTACGGATTAAATAATTCTTCTTCATCCTGCAAGCAGTCCCCCACATTTCAGTGGGGTAACTCAGGTTATAGCAATTGACATAAAAGAAGGGGAGGGGACAATAACTGTACACCCGTTTATGGCGTAATTATGCAGCACCACAGGCATCTCTCCTCCTAAAGGGGAGAGAAAGCCCAAACAGAAATAAATAGCTGCCTGCAATTAAAGCCATTAAAAAACGATTACCCCAAGCAGGGGGTTGAAGCAGCAGGCACGGCAGGCTAGACGGTGCAAATCAACCATTTGTGACAGAAAGACTGGACACAGAGAAAGTGCTCTAAGAACTGGGTGTGGCTGGACAAATTCACATTTTTACCCAGTTATTTGTCATTAGCATCATCGAATTACCACAGATGGTACAACAGCCAGCAACGAATCTCTCTATGACTGTTTATAATATGACCTCAAGAAACATCTCCGGAAAAATAAACCAAAGGTTTAGAAACCTCCACCTCTGTAGCTTAAAGGAAAAGGGATGTGTGGCAGCACATGAGCCAATACCATCTTCTGTCAAAACAAACCACCCGCTCTCTTAAGGGCAGCCGAGGGAAACCTGCGCTGAGCAGCATCCACTGCCGAACGACACCAACTTGAACAGAACAAAAAACACAGAAAACCCCCTCGGCTCAGCCATCCGGCTCGCTTATCGCAACGCTATCGATTCCGCATAGAAACAGATGGGGAGAGACCCTTGCTCGCGGAGGCAGGGCAGGAGCATCCCCCCGGGCTCCGCGACCCCAAGCACCGTTCCCCGCCCGGCTCCGCTGCTGGTCCCGGTCCCACCTTCTTGGGTCTCTTCCTCCGCTGGCTGCCGCCGTTGCACTTCTCACCGCCGTCGCTCTTCTGGGCCGCCTCCTCGTTCATCCTAGCGAGCGGCACTGCCGGCGCCGTGCCGTGCCATGCAGGCTCCGCGCCCAGCCCCAGCCGAGGGTGGCACCGCCGGGGCAGGGCCGGGGGCGGGCACAGCGACAGCGGCGGCGTTGCCGTGGTGGCGGCTGCGGGGCGGGGACGGGCGGGGACGGCGCACCCGGGCAGGGGGTGATGCTCCGCGGGAGAAATGCTGTTGGAATCACAGACTGGTTGGGGCTGGAAAAGGCTCGTAAAACTCATGTCCTAGTTCCAACCCCCTGCCATAGGCAGGGACACCCTCCACTGGATTAGGTTGCTCCAAGCAACCTGCCCCGTCCAGCCCGGCCTTTGGACACTTCCAGGGATGGGGCATCCCTGCGGCACGAGGTGCTGGTCACGCACCTTGCTTGTCCCCAAACCCATACACGTGAACCAGGTACTTGGCCACAACCATAACATCCAAGAGATGACAGATCTACTGTCAGTATCAAAGCAGACAACGGCAGCATGACTGGCACAGGAAAAGGCATTAGTTTGTACCACTAAAATAAATCACCTCCTCCTTGGGTTGGAAGAACAACACAGCAACATTCATATGTAAACGCATTCTTCTATTTCTTCTGATGAATACTTTAAAAAGAAAAAAAAAATTACACTGTTCCACTTCCAACTGAAAAAAACAGACAAATAACTTGTCCTCTTTCTCAAACAGCAGTGAAGGCTGGAGAACAAAAGAAAAAAAGTCCCTTGAACTGCTTACTCAGCAAAGGAGAGGCTGGAGAAAGTGGAAAGGACCCAGTGAGGCATGAATTCACTCTCCCACAATCACACTGTCTGAGAACACAACGAACATCTGCAGCACAACAACAATGTGAGCAGTGTAACAATCTCAAAACCTTTTTTTCTTTTCCTTACTTTAAGAGCGACTTCTTTGTTACTGCGAGCAGTAGTAAATTCTAGACTAAAATGAGAAAACTCATGTAGAAGTAAGGGGAGCTACAGATCCTGAAGAAGGCGGGTGCTATACAACACTGCATCTGTTATGCCGTAATTAGAGCTGCAATCACAGTCACAGCAAGGATTTTGGGGAAGACGTACAACAGTCATTTGTTATCAGCGTCAGACATCCATGGAATTCATTTGCGGAACCTGTGGAGATGCAGTTATTCTTCTAATTTACAAACACACATGCTAGCTTGAAAGAGAGAGGTCATCTCCCATTTCTCATTTTAGTCAAATTTTGCACAAATTCATCCCCCTGCCCAGCCCCTTCTCATAGCAAACTAAGCCATTTAGTCAGAGTCTTTGTCTGACGTTTGTTTATTCCCAATAAGTGATTCTTGGGTTAAGTACATTGTTGAGGTATGTGGCAATTACGTAGTGTGTGTTTTCTTCTTACAATGTTTCTTGCACTATCAAAAAAATTAAGTCACTAGTATTTCTGAGTGTAAGGATGAAGTAAACGTCAACCATACTGATGGTTCTTGTCACTAACAATCATGCATGATGGTTCTGAAAACCCAGAGATCACGTGATACTGCAGTGATGTAAAGGCGATGAAAAATAAATTGTCTAGCTCAACCAAATCCATCACTTGTACCTCTGTCCCTAAAAGAGATGAAGCTTACAGTCCTCAAGCTGAAAAAAAAATGAAACGGGATTGTTGGAGACTTCCATGATAGCCAGGAAATGAGCAGGTTTTCCTGAGAGACTTAAATGATGGAAGGCTTGATGCCTGGTGAAAGGAAGAATTCTCTGGGACTCACTGTGAGTAGCAAAAGGGCAGCACCCCAGGGAGGCAGCCAGTGCTAAGTGCAGGCTGGAAGGTGAGAGGGAGGAGTGAGGCAGAAAGACACAGCTTGAGGATTTCCAATTTCCATCCACATTTCTCACCTGAGCTTCCCTTTTCTTTTTTCTATCAGTGCATGGGAACTGCACTGTCAAACAACTCCCTGACGAATCAAAGGTACAGTGTGACAGTGCCCATAAACAAAATACTGGAAAAGCCTATTGTGACAAGTATTCCACCCCAAATTCACATGTACAAGTTTGCTGAAGGACGACAACCTCATTAACCTTAACTGCTCTTAGCCCCTCTCCCCAAATCCTGGGTGTTCACCTCTGGCCATACAGCTTTAGGTGTAATCAAAGAAAACAAATGCTCTTGCTCAGTAACAACAGATCAGTGCTCTTCATTTCCCATGATCCCAAGAATCCAGCAGGAAACCAAACCAACCTAACCTAACCAGTCAGGGAATCACAGCTGCTGTCAACTGACAACAGGTCTAATAACAGCACAAATCAGGCCTAAGAACCACACAAGCTGCCTCAGAAACGCCCAAACAGCCAAGGAAGTCTTAAATATTCAGAACTGCTGAAGGCATTCATACAGCATTTTTTTCCTTACTGCTTTAGATGAGTATTTTGCATGTGTGTTCCATTTCCTTCACAAAATTTATTAGCCGTAAAAAAATATGTAGACATAAACTTCAAATACAGGGAATTACACAGAAAGTAATTTTTAACTTGCTTGAAACAGGGCAGCAGTGACATACCTGATGAGCCCTCAGTAGTTTATAAAGGGGCTATCAGCTCTCCACACCGTATCTATGAACTCACAGAACCAGTAGCAATGGCTGGTGATTTATGATAGGACAGTTCCCATGAATGAGGGTTTAAGAGAGCAGGTGGATTAGCGTGTGGAGACTTCCCACAGATATATCCCATCTGTTCTGCTGTTTCTAGGCTGTATTCATGACACCTAAGTCCAGCTGCTTAGCTCAAGCGCCTTAATCCACCCCACACCTGAACCCCAGCCTCAACCTGTCAGGTTAACAACATGCAATTACCTCCCTTCAGACAGCTTTGATCAAGGGGATTTCACCCCGGCCTAAATTTACTTTATGGAGCTGAAAAGCAATGATGCAGAAGTGTGAAGCAGCTCCCTCAAAGTCCTTCAGCAGCACACTGGTCATTGTCTCTGAAGCACTGCCAGAAGCCTCCTGCAGTACATCAGCATTCAAGGCAGCAGTACTACAGGAATCCCTTTAATTTGGTGAGTGTGGTCAGTCAGAAGGGCTTCCTGAGTTTTGCCCGGGTGTTTTCCAGACCCAGGACCCTCACTCCCAAACTCATTCCTATTGTCACATAAACCCAAGCAAAAGGAGAGTGTCCTGATTACAGCTGCTGGCAGATGGCTCCAGCCTGCACCAAGCAGTGTGATGGTGCAGGTGGGTCACTGCTGCTGGGCGGATAGCAGGCTTATCACTACCTCAGGCATGTCTACACCGTTGGTCTGACACAGGATTTCCTTACATCGTGATTCTAGGTGGCTTCCACAATTGAACAATTAAATCCTACAAGACCACCTCCATTCCCCACTGAATTCAACAGCAGCAGATCTATTAAGGTGTTTGTTGTAATGGTGGGAATGTACACAATGAAAATTAGAACTTTATATTCTAGTTGAACTACAGCTTCTTTCTACATCCTGACCTTACTCCATGTTCTGCACCTGTATACCTATACTTTTACTAAAAAAAAAAAAAAAAAAATTTGAAACAACATTGTCAGCAAGTCAGAACACTCCCACATTCACATTTTGGAAACTGAAGGCCACGGGTATCTTATCAGTGTGTCAAATACAAATGGGAGAGAGTAAAGACCAAGACAGGCCCTTCTCAGCAGTACCCAGCAAGAGGCACAAATTGAAATGCAAGAAATTCTATTTAAACAGAAGAAAAGAAAACACTTTAAAAGTAAAGGAACATACTACCATACCACCTTGCTAGACTATCGATTCTTAATCCTTAGAGATACTCAACATTTTACGAGGCATGGTCCAGAGCAACATGCCCTGGCTGACCCTGAGTCAAGATAAGGATTGGACTATGATCTCCAGAGACCCGTCTCCACTTGGCCTGTCCTAAACGCACACCCTCTGCATTTGTCACACCACAGCAGTTGTTGAAAGCATTAAAATACTCATCTATTCCAGCTGAGTAATTGCAGATATTGTCATTGTTAAAACAGGGACACCTACATTCTGTCAGTTGCTTCAATGCTTATAATAAAGCCCCCTCTAAATATCATGTGTGGCAAGTGCTCTGTGTCTACACAGCAGTGCACCACAGATGATCATCTGAGATTTTACTGACCCACCACTACAGGAGTTTCTGCTGGTTACCTTGAGCTGAACCTCAGCTTCCATCTGGCCCCACACTGATAAGAGAGTAACAACAGAGCAAAGCACAGGGGGGGTGAAAAAGCTACCTATGGTTTACCACCGAGTCACTAAACCAAACTGTAACAGGAAAGAAACAACCTATGTATCTATTTAATTATATTTTAAAATCCGAACAATTATTTTTATGATGATGAAGTTAAATAAGACTTATCACCCAAATGAGCATTCTCACACACTGTTATGTAAATGTTCCCTGTTTATTTCCTCCTCCGTTTGTATAAAGGACAAACCCGAGTTACTACTAAGCAGATTCCTCCAACTGCGTCACAGCTTTCCATTAAAAATCACAGAATGCTTACAGTCCATCTTGTTCCAACCCTCCTGCCATGGGCAGGGACACCTTCAATAGACCAGGTTGCTCCAAGCCCCATCCAACCTGGCCTTGAACAATTCCAGCCACAGCTTCTCTGGGCAATCTGTGCCAGGGCCTCACCACCCTCACAGGGAATGATTTCTTCCTAACACCCCATCTAACCCGGCATTCTGTCAGTTTGCAGCCATTCCCCCTTACCTTTGTCCTTGAGAAAAAAGTGTTTTAAAAGTACTGGAACGTTACAGAGTTTGAATCTAAAACACAAAAAGTGATCTCTGTTTAATCTGTACACAGGTGATCTCTGTTTAATCTGTACACAGCCACGATGGATCTGGTATTTAATCATCTCAGAACAGCAGGATAGCCAAAAAACAGGCATCCAGCTTCCAGGAAATGTATATGGTGTGTCCTTCCATCATTTTAATAAATAATGTTTGAAAAGAAAAACCAATAAGAATACAATAAATGAGGAATCCCAGGTCTGTTTTACTCCTTATTTCTGAGGAAAATAGTTGCTCAGAACTCTTCAGTTCAGCACCTGTGCTGTGGAGAGCAGGCGGAGCCCAGCCCCTCTTCCTGTGCCAGGGTAGAAGGGGTCTCTGGGGATGGACCCCCAACACCTGCACAGCACAAACACCTCACGTCACTGGTTTCCACACAGCACAAAGATGTCAAATATTTCTGCAGCAAATACACTTGGGTGACTCATTTCCTCAGAGGAGTATCTGTTGCTGGTAGCAACCTCAAAACAAAGAGGATGTCTCCGCATCCCTTTGTAAAGAACAATAGGTAGTACCCTCTCATCATCAGTCAAATATGACACAGTTGACAACATACAGTCATCCTGAAAGTGTATATTATAGAAAAGGTTTTTCTTTTGAAGGTAAATATATCCACACCATGAAAATCTAACATCTGAGTTATATACTGTTAACCTGTATATGTGTTAAATATATATATTTAATCACTTGGCTCCATTCCTTGTTTCTGCTGTCCTCTAGAAAAGCATCATTCCATCAAAGTGGCAAGGAACTATCAATATTTAACATGTTTTAGCAGGATTCTCAACAGCCTTTAAACACTGAGGAAAGTCAAGTAAGCAATACCATATGCTAGAAGGAATCAGAGGGTACCTATCCAAATATCCAGTAAAAAAATAAGTCATGCAGAATGCAAATTTGACATTATTTTCTTTCTAGAAAGAGTGTTCCCTATTTTTTTCTCATTATTGAAGCCAAGCCACCCCACTCCCTAGACACAGAGAGTAAATGTGAAAAGAAAAAACTAACTTTTAAACAATGGTTTATTTTAATGCAACACCAAGTTACTTTATCCCTCAATATTAACACCTCCGAGCTGCTGGGATTCCACCGTATTTCTGCATTAAAGTTATCAGCCAGGTTCTGCAGGGACAGGGTTGCCTGCCTAGTTCAAAGTGCTCCACAAAACACGTATGCAGCAACCATTGCTACACAAACCAAGAGTCAAAATGTAGATTTAAAACACGCTGGACCAGGGAGAAGAAATTCCTGCCCTCAGTTGCAGCATGCCATACATCAAACAAATTAAAATCCATGAACTGAACACACCATTTTCTGCCCAGCGGGAGCTGCAAATTGATCGTTTGCATTATCCATCCATCTGGGAGTCAGGATTGCAGGGATGTGACCTCACATAACACCTCTGTTGAGAAGACATCAAACTTGGGCAAGAGAAAAGGCTCTTAAGTCCCCTGCAATTATCATGCTGGTCACATGCTCCATGGCGATTGCTATAGTAACCAGACACTTGCCATGGAGACTTTGTAGCTCAAAGCATTCCTCCCTTACGCCTTCAATTATTATTCTTCAGATAACTGTTAATTTATATTTTATTTTGGAGTAAAGGAATCGAGGGGTTTCATTATGTTCATGTGACAAAGAAAAGAATACCAGAAATTAAATCTGAAATCAGTTATAACAGAAAGGAAATTTAGAATGGAGGTTTGTGCCATGGGTTGATAAAATACAGTATTTGTATCATTTAGCAAACTACAAGAGAAATGCGTCATATTTTCAGCAGCATGTAACAAAATAAAGAACAACTTTTTTTTTGTGGGTTGTTTCTTCCCCAGTACTCAAATGAGCCTCCAAGGTGGCCATTACCGTAGGCGTGGCTGTTAGTTATGATT
Organism: Oreocharis arfaki; assembly: GCA_013398015.1. Taxonomy (NCBI): domain Eukaryota; kingdom Metazoa; phylum Chordata; class Aves; order Passeriformes; family Paramythiidae; genus Oreocharis; species Oreocharis arfaki. The sequence goes on along the minus strand of VZRR01013434.1, from coordinate 249,879 downwards.
GCTATACAGAACCTTCTCTTGCTAGGTACTGTCTTCCTTTTCCTGTAAAATATTCTGACTAAGTTTCCATCTCTTGAATTTAAGGTTTTCAATGCTGTCTCAAGATGAATTTGAACGTGCTCATCTGAAAGAGTTTAGCTGTTAAAGGTTTTACATCCACAGGTTTTGGATCAAGAAACACAATGAGAGTAACAGGATTGCCAACACTGCTGGCAAGAACAACCAGGACTGAATCCAGGAATGCTCCTGGTGGCGCAGGAAGGGCAGAGAAATTACGCTGGAGGTTGAAAAAGGGGAGACAGACAGAAGAGTCAGTACTTCCTAAAGCTAATATTCTCAAAAACTGGAGAGGAAAAGGTCAAGAGGATCAGATGGTTGGCTACTGTTCCAGAAGTAAGGAAAACTAACTAGCAAAGGTACCCATGTAACTTTAATTCTACCCGTACTGATGCTTTATATACTCTAACCATATAATTTCCTACCTCTTACTTCACCAGAGCCACATGGCTCTCAGGGCCGAGATAGCCACACCAAGGGATCCACATGAGATTGAGAGCAAGGGCATCTGGTGTCTGATTTGCAGACAGATTTAGAGAAATTGGAATACACAGTGTAGGACAAGGAATGGGACATTGTCTTCGCAGCCAGAGAAAGCCATTGGCACAGCAGATAAGAGTGCCCATGCTGCTCCATCTGTCCCCTCCTCATGCTTCACACAAGACAGGTACTTAAAAACAAGCTGTTCACAGAAAGTTTCTCATTTTCTGCATGCTCCTCATGCACCTTGTGATCTTTTCCTCCAAGGGTTAAAAACTCTCAGGCACAATCAGTCAAGAAGACAGTTTCGAACTGGGATCAGTGAGATGAAATACACTAACTTGAGGAAAAAAAGGTCCCTGTTTTGCTCAGCTAAGGGTCCAAATACTCAAAACTTTTGAATCTAATTTATCTCCCTGTCTTTCAGTATTCCATCCACTGAACAGGAATAAGCGTGTCTCTTCACTTCACAGAAAGATAATGAAAATGAATGAACGACTGATTTTCCACAAACTGGACAGGACTTTGATGAGCACAATAGATGAGCCCCAAGGGACTAATAATTCTGTCTTCAAAGGGATGTTTAAACAACATGTTCTAAATAAGGCCCAGGGCCACAAATCGAGCAACGAGTGGGAAACAAGCTATGGAAGAGCTGTTCATTAAATGTGTATCAATAGTTTGTTCATCGAATGCAGCAGGACCTGGTGGAAAAAGTATTAGGGGCATGTGTAATTGAAGCCTGTACGGTGATGTTCGGACATGACTGGGCCAAACAGAGGTTGCAAAAGCATCTCCTAACTCTGCACTCTCCATTAACTCCTTCCAGTGTAGTTTTGAAGCGTATATACATACATGCATACACACACACACACACACACACACACACACACACACACACACATATATATATATATATGTGTAAAGAAAAGTAAGAATTCAAATATGAGAGAGGATCAGAGAGTGAGATTTCTTGATCTGACAGCCTCTGCCATTTTCAATCATCTCCTCTCTTAGGTACAAAATGCCAAATCCATCATTAGAAAGTTGTGCAAAACAGGAAAGGGCCTGCAAGAACTACTTCCAAAGAAAAAGAAAAGGTTAATTACCTAAAAATATATATTCCACAGGCAAGACAAATCACAAGCCCTTCTAATTTAATCCCACCACTGACACCAGCTCCTCTGGCTGTTAGCAAGCATCACCAGAGCCAATCCCTGACACCCCAGGAGCAGCTCTGAAGCTGTCAAGTCCAACTGCTCCATACACCATTCCTGTGTCCCATCAGGGACACAAACTGATTTTGTGAAGGCCAGAGAGGAGGACGAGCACAGCCAAGGAAATGATTCACACAGTGGCCACTTACAGCACAGAGCTCTGTGCAGCGGTGGGGGCCTTCTGCTAAAGTCACAATCTCTTAGAAGATTCTACTGCTCTTTGCAAGGTTTTATTTTCAATTATTATTATTATTACTGTTACATGACAGATTCCTTCAAGCTGTTACCCAGTTCTATTTCTTCAGGTCCAAGGAGGAATCACAAAGTACTGCGACCTTGAATGATACCTGCCCCCTAAAAAGCTTCCCATTCTATGCTTCACTATACTGCCATCTCCCTGCACCCCATTTTTTCCTGCCTCAATGTTCCATTTTGGAGTGTCATAGTCAAATATCTGGGACAGTTTATTGCCTTGAGTGAAAAAACACTTCCTCCAACTTCCAGAGAAAAACTGCATGTCTATATATTTAGCAACAAAAACTGGAGTAACATTTAACAAAGAATTTGTTCTTCCCTTACTGTAAAAGAAGACTTCAGCTCGTCAAGCTGACATTCTTCTACTGAAAACCCATCGTGTTAGAAAATATTCTCTTTGGAACTGTACCAATATGTACTTAATGAAATATACATTTTAAAAATAGGAAGCATTTTCTTTTTATTTTCACCCACAGGTATCATAGTTCATAAAAAATATTTTTAAAATAACCACTTTCACAATATTAGGGAAAAAATAGGAGTTACAAGACGGTCTCTTTGTGTTGGGATAAGACACTTGGTGCACAGAGCTGTTTAGGTCTTCAGTGCTGGACTGAAGACAAGCTCAGGCCCAGGCTGTGCTGGGATTTTCTGAGGATGTGCCTTGGTCATCCAAGGTCAACACGAGATCCCTCCAGGGCCCAAGGCTGCTCTGAGCTACTCTGGCAAATGACAGAGGAGAAATTGAGTTTCAGATGACCCTGTTGCTCTGTCCTCAGCCAAGTACCACATTCAGTGATATTTTAATTCAGTGAAGCATTTAATCACATTTAAGTGCTTTTCTGTATCATGATGATCTTAAAATGCATGCCAGAGGGGGTAATGACAAAATAACCTCCCACAGCAGCCTGTACATTTATCTGTCCTGCAAATTACCGTGTAAAACAATGGCACATAATTTCTGTGCAGTTTTTTACCTTGATTAAATCATCTTTAAGCCACAAATATTTTTAGTTCAGAATTCTTAAGCAGCATGAGAAACAAATGCTGTTCCTGCTTTCCAAGTTGCACTGCACAGGCAGAACCTACTCAAGATATATAACAATTTATAAGTAAATTATATTTAATAATCAAACTAACAGTAAATCTTAAATAAAATCATCATCTTAACATCAGAACATGCTGCCCAATAGAGAGCTCCATTTCGGAAACGCACTGGAAGAGACCATCTTTTATAGCTGACACTTCCTCCAAAAAAAATTACTGCATGTACCAGCCTGACTCTCTCAGATTCACCTTAAGGAGGTGACACTGCTCTTAGCATGTGGCAATTAACACTCCCACGGTGAGTAACAGGATGAATCATTCTAACAAAAGCAAAAACCTCCAAATTTTTCAAGGGGCATGGCTACACTGTCTATTCTTCTGCTTTCAAACAGGTCCTTCTTTCACACGCCGTACTGTGAACAGCACATCTGATCTCAGAACGGCTTTGCTGTTTATAGTACCCTAAGCCAAAGAATATAAAGCAATGAATGACTTTATTTTTAACTCCCTGTCTCAATAGGAAACTCTGACAGTGAAAAGCAAGGATAGGCTCTGGAGCACTGTTTACTCCAGAGCCAAGCCTGGGGGTGGCGTGGGACCCCTTGGCTTTGGGAGAAAGTGGGGTCTGGAGCCACCACTCACAGCAACCACACATGATTTCCACATCATCTTCCTCAATAATTGCTCTCCCCAACAGCTGTGTTGGCATCACTGCTGCCTGCAAGATACTTGAAACAACTTAACTTACTCTATCTGATTATTTTGGCTACTGGGAGAAATCTCCTTCTTGTGTAAAATAAGGGGGACTGGAGGGAGGTGAGACACCTCTGCTGCGCACCAGGAGCTCACTTCAGTTTAGAAAATAATAATAATAATTTTAAAAGAATACAAATACAGTGCTGGAGAAATATTCGTCTGCAAAGCTCTGGAAGATGAAGGTCATCTAGAAGATGTGACCAAGACATAGGATGAATTTGCCCATAAAGAAGTTCACAATTGCCATGGTTTGAGACACCTGCTCTGGGAAACAGGGGAAGAGAGCACAAACCCGAGATGCTTCTCAGACAGCAGGATTGAAATGCTTGCCAGAAATTACTGGTCGTGTGAGGAAAGCCCTTTCCTTCCACAGTGGCAGCAACAAAAGAGACTTGGGGGGAAAAAGAATCCCAAGTATTCTTCCAAACACACATCTGGTTTGCTGTTTAAATCCATACTTGAGCCTGCCCTTCATCCAAAAAGAGTTCATTTCCCCACAGAAGCATTTTCCTGCTGACACCTACGTTAGTTCAACAGCAGTGAAAGGTGACCTCCCTTCTCCTATTTTTGTTCATCATATTCCAAATTTTTCTTTGCTTCCAAACCATTTGCTAAACTTATTACATTATAAATAGTTTTCAAATAAAGAAAAAAAATTCACATTTTTGGGTAACATACACTATTTATCCCTGAAAATATTCCGGTAAATGGTCCATATCTTTGTCAATTAAAAAAACTCTAAACCATCTCCATCTTGTGAAGTATTGTCAACTTTTCTTTAAACACGACTTTGGGATAGTAACTATCTTGCTGCATCTCTGGTGGTATTAGAGTGGAGTGCAAAGTCCAACTAGAAATAAAATCTGGGAAGGAACAAGGCCACCTGAAGAGCCTCGTGGCACAGTGACAGCTCTGCTGCAGCCACAAGAACCTCTGCTACACTTGACCTTGAGACACGAGAGTGGAAGATTCTGGGGTCAGTCCAAGCACAACAGGAATTTTTCTACTGGTGCTAAGAATCAAACAAAGAGAGCAAAGCACATAAACCCAAAGACAGTTCTACCCTCTAAGACACAGTGAAGTGGACGAAACAAATGAACTGAACCCAACTCCAGAGTGAATCCAGAAAACTCTGAAGAAAGATCTTTTATCTATAAACTGTGGGTTATACACACACTGCTTCCAGATCAGCAACCAACACACAAAATTATCCGGAAAAAGCCTGAAATGTTTGAGTCCAACAAAAGGAGGGCAGAACAAGTATCAAATAAATTTGGATTATAATATTACAGAGTAGCTCTCACTGAAATAGGCAGTACACATTTAGTATATGTTTGGCTGCATTTTTATAACAGAGATACATTAATTATGGCTTCTTGCCCTTCTGCATTAAGGATTCTTAATGAGTACAGAGGGAGTATAGTGTGGCTTCAGCATTTCTCTCCTGGAAAACCAGCTACAACAGCACAGACAATTTTGCAACCCAATCTGATTTAAAACATCAGAACTAACAGAACACTTAGGAAACTGGGTATTTCTAACTCTCTGTAACTGCAATTGTGAATTTTCATTCTGGAAACACAGGCGACGTTTCCACATGCAGAATAATGAGAAAAGATAAACGAAACATTTTCTGTAAAAAAAAATGGATGCCTTATCCTGCAAAGACTCGAAAATATTTCCTGTTGCCAGCAAAAATACTCATAAAATTTGGAATGTGATACAATAGCTGGGAACAGTTAGCTACAGGAGAACCAGTCTGGTTTGCAGTCATTTCGGAAATCAACGCACAGAGTGGCAGCCGTAGGTTTTCATTTCCTTTGTGATAAGCCCTTCACAGAGAGGAAACTCAGCAGTATTTCTCCCTGCCATACTTTGAAACCTACTATGAATTTCATAAGTTCATATTTGAAGGGTCTAAAGCAGACTTGAAAGCACAATAGTCAAAACAACATGGAAACCACCGTGCAAGGGACGAAAAGGTTCCTTAGTCATGTGGGAGCTAAAAACCACCAGGGAGCACCAGGCTTGCCCCACAGTTGCAGTGCTCACTCCAGGCATCCTTTCGCTGACTGGTTTCATGATTCTAGCAGAGAGTCAGAACCAGTTTATTCATCTGCAGGATGAATTTCCTCCCGCAGCAGATGTACATCTTATCTCACACGGCTTTTTCACTCTGTTTCCACAAACATGGTCTTGATTTTCACTGCATAGAATGAGAATCAAAATCCGATACAAGAAAAGGACTTTCAATTCCACAAAAACAAGTACACAGCAAATAAACCTCAACAGTTGTCAAAAGATACATTTGCTTCCTACCAGAGAAAACAAATATTATTCAGATGTGTATGCCCCACAGCTGTTTTCAGATTCTAAACACAGAGATAGAGAATCGTATCTGAAATACGAAGAAACTAAAAAGGCTAACATCAAACAAGCAGACTTTGTTCCAGCAGAAAAGCTTTCATTAATTTCTCACTTGATAACGAGTTTTTGTTCCTTCCCTGCAGTATATGTAAAGTTAGAAAAACACTCTGTGTTTTGACAATATTTGAGAAACACAAAAAGTCAATTTTGTAACTCTTTCTGGTTTTCAGTTTTAATGGAAATTTTTGCACTGCTGACAATGGCATGAAACCTAGGTAACATCTCCGAATGGAATAAAAGCTATGGTGAAAAACGGTCAAAAGCAACTGGTAAACACCATTTCTCAGTATAGACCTGGGCTTATTTCACTTCTAAAACCAGCTTGGGTTTTAACACATACTGCTGCATGACTCCAGTTGCACATAACCATCCACAAGCAAAACTCAATAATCTCATAGAGGGCTTCTAATACAGAAGTAAAAGTGCTCACTTGAAGTTCAACAAAACTAAACAATGCCTTGGTGAAGGCTTTTACTTCCTCTTTTTTAGCAATTCCTACAGCTTAGTGTAGTCTCTTGAATCAAGCACAGATGAAGGCAAACTCTGCATTTTTATATTGTTGTCTATGATTTCAGAAGTCATATAACTTATTTAAAATGAAGTCAAGGACTGGTGCTCAACACAAGAGGAAAATTAAACTTCAAGTCCTTTCCTTAAGGAGAAGGATCCTAAATGCAGATAAAAGTATTACCATTACGTATTTTTATCTTATGTTAACACACAGTGGTTTAACCACTTCAAAGACTGAGATATTACTGCTATTATTAGAGGCCTGGAATGAATTCGCACAGAAAACACTGACAGGTCAGTTCTCCCATATCCAGCTCTACATTCTAACAGGCTCTCTTCCCTCCAGAGCTGCTCTCTGTTGTTGCTCTCTCCAATCAATAGCGCTTCAGAACATAAACCAGATCTGTCTCCCTGCCCACAGCTGCAAAGGTCAAGCCGATCATAAGATCAGTGTTTTAAGGAAGAATGGATCCAGTAATGTTGACATTCGGAAAATGGAAACTCCTGAAAGAAAATACACTTCCAGCAGGCATCACTCCACTGAAGGCAGAGGAAAGCCTGAGGTCAGCTGAGGCTCCAGACAGCCACGGTTCACACCAACACGAAAAGACTCAGAAGGGCCAGTCTAGAACTGGTGGTGCTCTCCAGCACGTTACCACGAGCACCATACATTAGGACTTGAGAAAAGCGTGGGAAGCCCAAGCCAGACAAATTCTTTCAGAGAAAGGGCCATAGCAGGTCTAGGGGCTTCTGCAGGGACACAGCAGAAAGTTCCATTCTCTCAGGAAGAAGGAAAACTGCCTTGGTATTTCTTTCCCACAGTACAGTATCTGGTTTGTACGTAGCTGTATAGCTGTTTGCCACAATTCCTCCCTTGGTTTGTAACGTCAAGTCTTTTGACTTTCATCTAGCTCTTCCTCTCCCATGTATAATTTTTTTCTGTCTTTCCCTCATTCCATTCTCTTGTGTTTTCCCTTTACAATTCCCCTTTTAGCTAAACAGCACCCAAATACATACATGTGTGTATGTTTATTAATAATAACACACTGTGAGTGTTTACCAACCCTCCTGCAGCTTGTTTGTTCTAGGCCTTCTGTTGCCTTGTGTATGAATCATCCATTTAGGCAGCAAATTCTTCAGGAAAAGGACTGCCTGTTGTTCTAAATCCATACAGTGCCTAGTACGTACTGCCCCATTCTTTATTATAATAACTGCACCAGTGCTTTTGGTTTCCTCACTTCTGGAACGCTGGATGCTTTCTTTGTGTGCCTTCACTTCTCTAATAAACCTTTAAGAGAAAAGCTACAGCACAAACAGTACATGTGACACAGCAAAGCTTTGCATTTGACAATCAAACTCGAGCATGGCAGTGGCCAAAACAGGTCCTGCCCCTTCTCCCTGCACCGAGCATCATCCACAGCTCCCAGCAGGGCCCTTTTTTCCCAGATGAAATGCACAATTCCTGTTAACATCCACACCAATTTCACATGCACTTTGTGAGGAAAATCGAGCCCTTTCCACACAAGCATGACCTACAGAAATGCAGCCCTGGCAGAGGGGCAGCAGTAAGAGGAAGGAATGGCATGTTCCCGTTCCCGGACACTGTAGGACACTCTGAGCTCTGCCTTCCCTAACAAAAGCTTCTTTTCATTAAAGGGTGGAAAAAAAAATCCCCTTTTATTCTCCAGCCTTCAAAGGACTTACATCATGGCTTCTTCAATTTCAGGATTTTAGTGAAAACAAGCCTTCTGCAGGGCTGGTCAAATGACTGTTAACTAAGAATTCCTGGGAGTGTTTAATCTACACTCTCTATTAATTTATCATTAAGGTACCTTCCAGTAATGGCTCATCTAATGAAGAAATAAGACCACAGCAGAAACCCTCCCTGCTCCTACAGCATTAGTTACAATGAACCTGGGCATCTCTCCACTAAAGCAGTCACCATACCTTTTTTTTTTCTCGTCCCCTAATCAGCCCCAAGGCTTCCAAGGGAAAACCACCACAAGCTTTACATATTGCAGAGAAAATATTTTAACACTGGCCTTTCATCACGCACATAAAATTTCATCATTAAGGTTGTGTCCAACAGCTGCCTTGAATGTGATGACAGGAATTACTTGTGGACAGGAATTATTTGTGAACAGGAATAGCATTAATAAGGGAAAAGGTAATTGCACCAGCCTTGTGTGTTTTTTCCCCCAAACAATTAAATAATAATTTTTTTCCCCCGAACACATCTCTACACATGGGCCTGTGATTCAGTCCTTTTTGAGAAAACCCAGTAACCCGAAGCAATACAGTTTTGAGAACGTGAGCACACATTTAACCTTCAGCAGGGAAATCCTGTACTGAGGGAAGCTTCGAATTAAGGAAAACTTGTGTTTTAATAGGAACAAATAAGTTGTGATAGTGATTTTCAACAGAAGGCTCTAAATGTGATTCCTCCCACGAGCCCTTCCACCCCTGTTTTACTATTTCTACAGCACAGGCTGCTTGAAAGAGCTAAGTGTAGCCAACAGCACCAAGTCAAGGCAAAGTCATTACTTCACCTACTTTCCCTGTCACCAGGCTAAGAAAATCACTTGGGCTAAAAGCTGTTTTTTACACCTCAAACGACACAGGGCCTTTAGAGAACTAACAGAAATGGTTTTGAATTTCAGGCTAGATGCCATGCTTTTAGTTATGGTTATCCTGAAACCCGAGAGGGAATTACACCAATCTCTCCTCAAGCCTGGGCAGCAGTTTCCATCTGTCACCTGTAAATAAGCTAACTTCGTGAAAGGCTCTGCTACAATGAGCTGTTTGCCTATGGTCAGTCTTTGTCTTGACTCGTGCATTCATCAAAACTGCCTGCAAGGCATCCCTGACCAAAGGTTGCAATGCACTCAACTGTAATTTGTTATAGAGCTTTTTAATATGACCCACCACAAATCCTGGGCCACTTCTTTGGACTAAAGAAGTGTCAGCTCTTTCAGGCTCGGAGCAAAGGCAGAGAGCTGGCACAGAAAGGGACCACCAAAGGGATACCGCCACAAGGCACGGGGTTGTTCACAGGTCGCTGCTGTTCAGCTCAGAACTCCGGCACCACAACTTGACCAACCAGATCTTAACAGATCCGACTGATGCGTCTTGCAAAGGTACAAGTTGTTGCATCCCCAACAGGCAAAAAGTGCACCACAGGAAGAAAAACTGCGTCCAGAAAGGACAAGTCAGAGATGCATCTGCCTCCTCTGTTTTGAGAATATGCACCAGTAAACAATGTGAGAATATCACTGGCATAACATAGCAGAGTGCATTGATCACGAGATGTGAAATACTTTACCAGCTACGTAATTGTTTAATCTACAGGACACTCACTAATAAATATCAGCTGTGACTAACTTCAGCCTACAGAGTCAGAGCATATCCAAAAAAAAAGCAAGTTAACTTTCACAGTCATGGACCTAGACATTATTAATGTATTTTAATGTAAGTGAAATTAAATTGAACGGGATTTCTTACAGTTTGTGTGCCTATTTTCACTCCCCACCAGTGCTCACAATCCAAGTCTCTCAGTGCTAAATTAATAAAGGAGACTGACCATAAAATGGACCCAAAGGAATCTGCAGCTAGAAACAAGCTTTGGCCCAAAACCAAGAAGGACATGCTTCATCCTATCACCGGGAATGAAAAACTTCAACATGCAGCCAAGGAGTAGCACAAACGCAACCTGATTATTCATATGCTTGTCTCTGCAAATGTGTCTCTGACCCGGCCCCTCAAGCACTCCCTGACTTCACACAGATGCTTTCTTTCCCCCCTGTACCAGACTACTTAGCACACAGAGAATATGAATCCTTAAGGATTTAATAAAAGACTCGCTTTGGATCAGAAAATTGAGGTTGACTTCCCAATGCGTCACAGGTAGACACTGGTACTTATGAATTCAGATTGATTGCAGGGAAAGTTTTTCATCCTGGCAACACTGTTGCCATGACGATCCCGGCTGATCAGATATTCTTAGCAACTGCTCCTAACTCTCCATCCCCAGCACTCCCTGCTTTCCTCCAAGGCTGAGCTGCGTAACCTCATTTCCAAAACCCCACTGACCACCAGCAGAACCACTGGAGCAGCACGAGCTCACCAACTGGAGTGCCTTCTCCACAGGTACACCTGATGTGTACCTCCTACACTGGTACAACATGCTTTGCAAATGAGAGGGCATGGAAAGCACGCTCAGCCTCAGGACACTGAGCAGCGGAGAGAGTCATGCTGGACCTATTCTGCTAACGCTTTCAGATCCTGGGGACACAAACAGGAGAGCAGTGAGGTCTGTGATGTTCCAAGATGACAAAAATCCACCTTATTATTTCACACACATACCTAGCTCACCGCCATTCCTCTGGGTTAAAGTAGTATTAGATAAAGCCAATCTGAAGATACGTCACTGAAATCACAAGAAGATGCATGTAAGACATCACCTGAGATTTTACACCACACAGCAGTGGAGCATTTAATTATTACACTATTAACAATTGCCTCCCTTGCAGAAAACTAGGCAAAGTGTATTCCAACAGGCTTCTGAGGCAGCTGAAGATAAACCAGGAAGCGGCAAACCACAACACCTGTGTCACTCCAACTACACACGCTGTGTTTGGCAACCGCCCTCGCTCGCTGTCGGAGACTGTGTTGCACTGCTGCCTATGGCTGGGCTTCCCTCCGCTAGACCCAAAAAAAAGCTGACTTCTCACACCGATTCCCTTTGGGACCGAGTGACTCGCAGCACCTCACACAGGTAAAGCTTTATGGACTTCATCTGGGAATGCAAACAGGAATAGTAGAAATCAGTACTCATAGTGGAGGTGGAGGGGGAAGCGGAGTGGATAGAGCAGCGGCTAACTAAACACAGGTTTGGGCCTGCTAGCCAGTACCAAACTGGATATGCTACCACTAGAAGCACTCAACAGTGCCAAGAGCAATGAATTTGACATGACTGGCAGCAGCACCACAAAGTCTGATGGGCCAGCTGCTCCGTTCTCGACTGCTACTCACTAAACATATCGCTCATAAGATCTGTAACAAAAAATAAAAAACCCGCTCAAAACAAATAATCCATTATAAAACATTAACCACACACCCAAGAAAAAAGAGAAAATATTTTGCAAGTTTTAATACATGTGTTAATGGTTGGATGTTAATGGCTAATCTTACAGGTCTTTTCCAACCTAAGTAATTCTATGGAAGTAGACCTTCGGGCAGGTCTCTCCAAAGGGAAGGTGTAAAAGCAGCAGGCAAACAGACAGAAAATACTATGTAATGGCACATTCTGAAATAAGAGAACCAAACTACAAAGAAACATCATTTAGAAGGTCTTTTTGGCTGTATTTCCAGAAGCCAAAGAATGGCAATTTTTAGATATATTCTCAGTGTCAGATTACATTTTTCCTATCGCTGTGGTAAATTACAAGTTTCAACTACGATTAAGGACCCAAACACGTTCACACTACAACTGTGGAATAAAAGACTGTCACTAAACGAGGTTATTCAGTGCTTCTAGACTAGAAAGCTCCTGATAAAGTTTTGGCTCCCTTCCTAAACAGAATCCTCTGAGCGTTCTCTGCTGCAATAATGAAGCACCCCTCGTCTGACACATGAAATCCACAATTTGTGAGAAACACTGCAGGAGGACAACAGCTGCTTGGCAAACATCCTGATCTTGACCCCATACCAACACATACCAAGGACAACTTCCCAGAACCACACTGACTTGCCCTCAATATACCCGAATAAAATGGGGGTTAGGCTGGACATGTTAGTTCTGCTACTTTTTATCAAGTGCAAAATAAACAGAATTCTGCCAGATGCTTAGCTAACACAGAGACAATTTGGTAAGTATCAGCTAATGCTTTACTTCTCCATTTCCTGTGTATTTCTCTTCAGAGGGATCCTGGGAAGATGCAAGACACAGCGCTGCAAAGCACCCAGCAATGTTGTATTTACTTGGACAGATTTTGTGGTCTCTTTCAAGTGTGCTATATATAGCTGATTATTTTGCTTTCTAGTCTAGAAAAGGAAAATCACAGCTGACACAGATTTCTTCTCAGCAGTCGCCTGCAAGCCCCGGCTGCAGATCTCCTCCCACAGCACAGAACAATCAGCAGAGTCCTGCGGCTGCAGGTGCTCTGAGCGTACACTGGACACCTACTTGTGTTATTTTCTGTCCCAGAATTCAGCACAGATAACAAAAGGGAAATGTTAGAAATATCAATTCTTCAGGTCAGTTACCAATTTATTGTATTTGCAATTTAATCCAGCCATCAAACAGATTCCACAGAGCATATCATATTAGCCATTGGGCTTAATGTATTCTGGAATCAAAGCTAAGGCTGCATATATTGCAGTATCCAATTTATATACACAAGCTTTTTTCTTCCTTTTTTTTTCTCCAAGACCAAAGAAATGCCAATTGACAGCCTTTCACAGCTATGTCACTTTTATGGTGCTGAGCCAGAACCCCCATGTGAGGAACTCTTACATAATTTATTTCGGTCATTTTCATTCTGAATAGGTGAAAAGAAATATTTTAAAGATTCCATCTTGAAGACAGTACATTTTCCTCTTTTAACCTTTTAAAAGTGTTTTTAATAAATAAAAAGAAAGCTGATGATGCCACAATCTACCCAATACCATTTATCCTCCTTACTTTCAATAATCTTCTTATAAAGCTCTGGTTTTCCAGGAGAGAAAATGTTAGGAGCTCTCCAGCAGCCGCATATGGTGCATTAAACAAATTTGTGCATGTCATACTGAAAGAAACAGTGCTAAATCCATAAACTCATGCATCAGGAAAGCCAGAATTACACAGTTTAAATCTGCCCTTTCGTATAGATCAACATTGCATATCACAATACTACAGAACAGAGTGTTTTTACCATAAGACCCGATAGTAATTAGGGGATGGCTTATCCAATCGCTATTCCTTCACTCTATTTTTGGCCCTATTCTTTCTTCTTATCTGTTGTTTTTTGTTGGGTTTTTTCCTAACAAAGTGCCTTTGTCCAGTGTCAGAGCTGTTATTGCTCCTTACCCAGTCCATGTGTGCCTGCTCCCTCCTTACCCACTGCTGGCCCAGAACACCCAGGCAACCATCCGTCTGCCAAGCAGATCTCCTCTCCCAGCTCCACCCACCAAAGGATGGCAAAATCAGGTCCACCACCACAGGGTTTTTAAAGCATACTTGATTCATGTAGAAAAGAAGAACTTACTTAAATTAGCAAGGGAAGAGTCTCAAACCTTCAGCAATTCACATGTGACACAGGGAGGCAATGCTGTTCCTACCAAAGGTTAATTGGCAATTTTTTGAATAAGAATCCAGCTGCTTCTGTACCTTAACATCAAATACGTGCACCACAAATATAAACAGCATCTCACAAAAAAAATCTGTTGGGAATTATGCCAACAGCAAAGGTCACCAGCAGCTGAATGAATACAGCAAGAGAGACAGGCAGCTACAGCACTGGTCTGTGTGCTGGGGAGAGAAGGCGGCACATCACACAACCATCACACACTCCATGGTGGAGAACGTACGTAACATCATAGAACCCCACAGTGTCTGGGGTTGGAAGGGACCCCAAAGATCATCTCATTCCATCCCCCCTGCATCCCACCTCATGTGGGACAACCAGTGCGTGATTCTAGGAGCACGTTCAGAGCGTGATCCTGCAAACCTGCAGAGCCTCACGCTTTTACCTTGGAAGACACATACTTGCAAATGTAGCTCCATCTGTTATCAGTTAGCAAAGAAACAGCCTTAGGTTGTTAAGTCTTACCCTTCCATCACAAACCTTAAGCTGTAATAAAATAAGAGGTATAAAGCTCATAAGAATTTCTCCATAGACTTGTAACTTGGAATAAATACTTTAAACTGGACAGAAGCCTGAGATTTATTCTCTGGACATCCCATGTTTGCCAAAAGACAGTAAATTACCTACTTACTGGATTTTTTGGAGGAAGCTGGGGATGGTGATGTTAATCTGGAGTGCTTGAGTTAAAAAAAAGGGAACCAAATTAAAATCCTGTCCTGCAGCACCTGATTAACACTTATTTTCAGACTATACCTCTCAGAGAACTAAAGGGAAAGGATAGGGTTCTCCACAGGTTTTTACCTTTTTTTTCCTGCCCATTTTGATTTTCAAGATGTCAGGTTTCCAGGAGCTGTTAAGCCATGAGCTCTAACCCAAAGTAAATAAACACACAAATACAGGAATATTTTCATAAAAACCCTTTTGGGATATGCCCTACATAGCTGAGAGAGGCCAAGATTTTATACTTATTTAGCTGTCTTATTCTAACATGTCCTTGATAACAGAGACGCGATGCTGGCCTGGGCTCTGGGGTGGCACAGGAGGCGGAACACAGCAGGCTGATTCCAAGGAGCAACCAAAGCATCGAGGCCATGACAGGAGGTGGAGGGAAGCAAAGAGGTAAGAATGGGAACACTTAGAAGGACAAAGAAAATCAGAGAGTAACAATAATTGTGTGGAACAATTAGATATGTACAAAGCAAAAGAAGAAGTTGAAAGACTGACCCTGAAGAGAGCAGGAATGAAATGACAACGCAGACAAAATTCTCAGGACACCGGCTACACGCTTATTAAGCCACGCATAAACATTCAAACAACTCAGCACTCCTACAATCTTAATATATCTTCCAACTATTAAGAAGATACATTAAATAGAACAAAAGTGGACTGCCTTTAGTTTTCTTCATATGGAAAATTCCACAAGGCAAGCAAAAGCCACATAACTGCTCTTCCATAAAATACTTGGTAATGAGAATATTCATTAGTTCTATTACTAACATCAACAAGCTATAACTCAGATGGCCTAAAAATCTAACAGCAGCTCAATCCTCATGATGGATTTGTTGTTTCCTCATACTAGGCCACTGTTCCTGATTATTTTCATTGGTTACTACTGGCAATACTGTATTTAGGAAAATGAGGCAATAAATTACATAGCTAATCATGTGGTCACAGGAACCATATAAACGTCATATTACTGTGTCTAGGAAACTGCCTGCTGCTCTGCTTGGAACTTAAGTAGAAAATGAATAAAATCTGTCACCAGGCCAATGAATGTTGATGTTATTTTACCATCGATGCCTCATTTAGCTCAATGCCCTGCAGGCATGACCTGCTGAGACGCCAGTGCGTGGCAGGGCTACTTCAGAAACAGAGACAGCAGAGCCAACACAGCAGTCCAGGTCAGGAAAGACCCCACTGCTGCACCCCGGACAGTGAGGAAGGAGGGAGGATGCGGGACCTTCTGTCCCAGCACTTCCAACCTCTTTCCCTTTCGGATCCATACTAAACAACCAAGCCAAAGTCTTGCCCAATGTGCACCAGCTTATACCAGTTGACTTTCCAGGGCCCACTCACTCTAATCACTCAATGCAATAAGTCAATAAAGGTGAAAATATTTTATTTGTGGGTATTAATTGTGATTAACAGGATCACATCTCTGCAACAAAACAGAGGCAGAACTCCCTTCCCACCCTGACCTAAAGCTGGAGCACTTCTAAGCAACTGTGCAGAAAAAAAAAAGGAAATTGATGAAGTGTGTTGGGCCCTGCTGTCCCTTCCCCCAGCTTCCTCTTCCCACTCTAATTTCTCTCAAGACATTAAAAAGGCTCGTTGAAAACACAGCTTAGTGGGTGATATAGTATATTCAGGTTTGGTTCACATGAGATTTGACTGGGTCAAAAGATTTCTTCAGTAAATTTTGATTTCCCTTGGAGTGAGATCTACATACTAATAGGGAACTCCTGGTGTTTTCCAAGATGAGAGAGATTCACATTAATGTTATTCCTTTTACTTTTGATGTATTCTTTCCACTGAGTTGCTGCAGGGAACTCAGGGAAGAAAATGCTGTTTAAAAACAGGGTAAACTTTTGCAATCACAGAAACACAGAGTAACTCCTAAGAAAAAAGCAGGAATTCCCCAGTAGTCCCCTCACTTGCAGACTGAACTGAACCTCAGCCATGACAGCTGTCAAGAGGATGGCTCCTTTAGTTACACACAGATAACCTGAAGGTTGATCTGGCTGTACTTTAACAATTTCTAGCTAGAACTTCGACAGTAAAGTTTGCCAGCATGTCCTGTACTTTGTAACTAAAATCTGCATTGCTCCACAGAAATAGGTCAAGGATCTAATTTACGTGCTTCTAATTAGTCCATTAAATTGGTAAACAATCTTCCTGCAAAACTTCTTACTTGGAATATGTCTACAGCAGCAACATTATCTCAGCCATCCTAGTCTCGTATGAGCTCAAGTTAACTGAACTTTGAAATTTCTCTCCAAGTCCAAAAAGCCAAGATGCTCAGAAAACAGAAACATGAGCTGAGATCATGAGAACAACCACTGCCAGCCAGAACGATCCCTCCTGGAAACAGAGAGCACCTCTAATGTTCTTGGGTTTGTTATCTACCAATGGCCTATGCCATGATCAATTGCTATTGATTTCCATTCTGATTATAGAATCCTAGAATCACCTAGGATGGAAAAGACCTTAAGACCAAATGTTAACTGAGCACTGCCAAGGCCACTACTAAACCGTGTTCCACAAGTGCCACATCCACAAGCCTTTTGAACAGTTCATTAGCTCTGCCAAAATGAGCAACCAGCTAAAATTAATTCCACTTCTAATATTAAAGCATTGTCCAAAGTGGCTACAGTCTGGAACGCTCCAAGCTTTGCCATGGCTTTTCCCTCCCTAAGGAGATAGCTGTGTGGAAGTTAATTTTTATTTATGCTACAACCAGCACTAAAATGTGGAGTAAATACACACAAATCCCAACCACTTATTCCTCAAATCCAGTAAAACTCATTCTGCTGCTTCTTTGGCCACTGACATGAGAGTGTGTGATACAGAACGTTCTCTATATAATTTCGCAATTAATTAATTCATTATGAATTAAATAATTAACAAAACACACCATAATTTTCATTGAGATTATATTATTGGAAATTTATGAGTTTCTCAGTATTAATTTCAGAACTACATATAAAGTATATCCATCTGAAAACAATACTCTAACTATTCCGCAAGCATGAAGAGACAGCTCTCTTCTCTTCTGCTATCCTTATTTCAAGAAGTTCACAACCCTAAGAACTCTCACAAGGACAAAAAGACTGAAGTGACGAACATCACTGCAAAGTGAGTAAGGTCATATTCAAAAAAATCCAGAACAACAAAAGCCATGAGGATATTAATAATGCATAGCTAATACCAAAATTCAAAGGCTTGTCAGGAGCCAGGCAAGCCCACGATAATTTTGCAGAGATGTTAGTGCAGAGATAATAAAAAGAGAACAACAGCAGGCTTGTTTGTAGCAACAATGAACCCATACAATAGCAACACACAAAATAAAAAGATACAGCACGGGAAAACATAAATAGATTATCAACATTTCAAATTGCAAAAAACAAAGCAGAGTTTTTACACAATGCCACAACATACTATCTAATTCTGCTGTGTGGGACCATCAACAAAGCAGGGAAATGGATTCAGGGCAGAGAAAAGGCTATGGCAGGCAGGGTAAATCATCCAAGTCCTCGTGATCCCTCTGTACCCCTGAGCTCTTCACAGGCTGCATGTGTTAGAGTGAGCCAAAGAGATCAACTCAATCCAGTCCTTTGCAGATCTGGTAAAATCTGAGCAGCAAAACTTACAAAGCATTGTTGCCCCCTGAAGAAACAAGATGTACTATGTGTAAGAAGATAGTTATTCAGATTAAGGCTGGAAGCCTGGACTCAGATTTCCCAAATCTATGACCATAAACTTTAGCAGGTTAAGCTTTCTCAAGCCCCACTGGAATGATCTTATACCGAACTAGGGCTGTACTACTTTTCTTCCCTTTGTTTTTATGTTTTACATTGCTGGGTTGAGGCAGCCCATACGCACAGCCCTGCAGAGTTAATACACAGATATCTGGCCTCAGAATACGCTTTTTCTTTAACTTTTCATTAATAATAACAATACTGACTCATGGGAACCAAACAATATGCCACAATGGGAATTCAAGGATACCTGTATTACTCACAGGCACTCCTAGTATTGGGTCTACTCTGCCTTTCAGACCTAATGTTTAGGTGGTGCATTGTTATAAATCCCTCAGGGTAAATGCTCTCAGCTCCAAAATCGTTAGAAACTGCTGGGCTGTAATTCAATGCCTTGTCTCTCTACCTTCTGGATATGTGCCAGCGCACAAACTGTATTGACAGGGGAAATGAATGGCAGGCAAGAGCTTAAATAACTTCAAAAACCCGACTCAAGCACCACAGCAAGATGCTTTATGATACACTGAGATCAGGAACTCTAACAGAAAGGCACACTTATTAAATTGTCTTCTCAAATTCTTCATTTATCTAACAGGAGTGTAAAGACCGAACACCAAAAAGCAATTTTATACCTGTTTTAGACACCAGTACTGGAGCACATACTAAAACATTACATCATACATGAATACAAAGAATGTTCAGCAGAACATATTGTGGTGTGGTCACAGTTTATACATTGCAGCCTAGTTATTCCACGTTGCTTTTAACACATGTGTTTCTCTCAGCTGTCAAACTTGGGCTCAGTTTTCACATATTGGCCTGTGCTACTGTTCCAAATCAAAACAAATTATGAGCTTCCTGACCTGGTATTTGCTTTCCTCCAGTCAGCTCACAGCATAGCTCAGAGTGGAGCAGAAAGTCCGTCACTAAAATCCAGTGAAACTGAGCAAAGCTAAGTGCTCTACGCTAACTGATTTTTTCCCAGGGTGGACAGACTGCTCAAGCACATCAGATTTCTTCCTACTGACATCTTAAAGTATCATATTGTTTCATTCTTCAAGCACCTGAAAAGCTCACATGGTGGGAAGGAAGAGGTAAGTTAATGTTCTAAGTAGATTCTCCCAAACACACAATTGTGTTTGGTCTGTATTTCCATTTCAATACATACACTTACTATTGGATACACCAGTTTTTAAAAAAACCCACAACTCTGCTAAAGTGACAACAAGGAATTCAATCCAATGCTGCCTTCATTTAACTTGGGTTCTAAGTCATCATCTGGTAATTCAAGACAAATCTACACCACATTTAAAGTTTGCTTCAAGTCTGCTCACCAAACTGTTGGAAAATGGTGATACACAAGGAATTAGTCATCCAAAGTTGTTATTTCTACTCATTTGTCTTCTATACAAACAAAACCTAGAAAGGTCTGTAACAGCTCCTCCATGCCCTTACAACAGCCCTGATGGCACCCTGCAGCTATAGGATTAAAAGAAAAATCTGCTTCATATTTTAAAGGGTTTGCCACTGCTATTTTGACAATTGAAGGTGTTTAGAAAAAATTTTTGCAAAAACGACATCAAAGGAACTAAGCAGTACAAGGGTCACAATAATCAATTCCCTAAAGTTCCTTTATAATTTACTAATGGCTGGAGTTTCTGTAACAAGGGAAGTCTGATATTGCACATCTTACTAACACAGACTACTGTCGGTAAAACATAAGTTGCAATAGAACTACTGGCTTGAGCAAAGGCTATTGAATATGACTGTCTAAAACAACCTAAGCCTCTAAGGCTCACATCAGTGAACCCTTCTGCTAATTATACTACCCCAGGGAGTTATCTGACTTAGACACCTTGCCAGCATTTATCACTTACATGTAGCCTAAAAAACATGTTTAATAATTTCTCCAAGCAGAAGCAAGCTACTGAATATAATACAGGTTTTTTTACTCAACTTGGAAGTTTGAAATAAATACTACTTCCTCAAAACACCAAAGATCTAAAAATAGTTTAGAACCCCTCCTATTGAGTAGCTTCTTTTCCACAATAATTTGCAGCGTGATGATGAAATGAGACAAAAAGATAAGGAGAAACCCAGTATCACAAAACACCAAAGCAAGTGTTAGTTTAAAGAGCATAAAGTGACAGCATTATATCACACAGAATAAAGATGTAAACATAATCAGACAGAACTGAAATAGAAACTCTTTCAATTTTATTTATCAAACATTCAAGCGATATAAAGTTCAGGGTAGGTCTCTGAAATGGGTTTTTAATTGCTTGCTTATTTTATTTTGCCTCTAATGGTATAATTATTCTCCACACGATGAGTGAAAAAGCAGAGACCTGTCAGAGCCCTGTTCATAAGCAATCTTGCACAACCAGACACGAACATGAAAGAGCCCTGGAACACCGCAAGTGTCAAGAGGACACAAGCTGCGGAGCTGATGAGCTATTTTGATTCTACATCCAGAGGATCTGATCCATTAGCACAGGGAGATTAGCAATTGCTCTGCTACAGCTGTGCCTCTACACCCCTTCCTTTTTTTTTAATTATTATTTTTAAACTTCGGGTTAAGTTCTAACTGAACCCTGAGTCATCAGCTGCAAGCGAAAAGGCAAAGCAATAAAAAGAGAATTGCTTTAATAACACAGGAGTAACATGGAGGAACCACTGGAGTTAACAGACCCCTTAAGTCCACTTACAAATTAAGGAAACCAACAAAGCCAATCCAAACAACAATGCACGGGAGTTCTTGCATTTAGGTTTCAGCATCAGGAGCAGGATTATTTATGCAAAATTAATAAGAAACTTGGTCTCCGAAACGCTACAAGGGAATTTCTTTTGTGCTGCTGATGTAATGGAATATTTATGAGCACTGGGAATCAGGGCAGTCAGAATTACGACGAGGAGAGGTCACAGAGGGTAGGATTGCAAGGTTACATCAGATGGGTTTTTCTTGATGCTTGGTTTTTACTGAATGCGTGCAACAAGCCTCTTGGCAGATATTTTTATTGTCCTGAACAAAAAAAAAAGGCACTGTTGTGAATTTGTCTGCGTGTGACCTGGATATATGCACTGCAAACACCCATTTTTATTTATTTTTAACGACTACCTCCATTTGCACCAGCTTCCCAACACACACGAAGACCCCACTGCTCCAATGCATATTGGTTTTAACCACAAAACTGCTTGAAGCTAAAATTCAAAACTAAAGAACAACAAAGGGATCATACTGAGCCAGACACACTGGAAATGTATAAACAGGGGGATAGACACAACAACAGTCACTACAGGAGGAATGTTTTACTGCTCTTTTTGATTCTATATCCAGTTACTTTAGAACAGCAACCAAAGCAAGAAATTTCCTCTCAGATCCAACTACCAGAGCATTAAAATATATACTTGCACAGAACATGAAAATGTCTTGACCTTCAGCAATGTTTTGTTCATGAACTGCAGCAGAAACCTTCTACTACTTAACTGGGGAGAAGATACAAGGTTTACAGTACTACTAAAACATGCACCCATCTTCTGTTGTTTCCCCTTTGTGCCCACACAAACGACCCAGCTTAGCAGGGCACTGAGGGAATCTCTCCAGATGGCAAAGTTCATGAAAATATTCATAGGAGGAAAGGTATGTCATTATCCCCGGGCTCTGCCGACTGGATTGTAATTAGAAAGATCCCTCTTTTTTAGCAGATGGGTCTCCTGGCCTCTTTCCAGTCTACGCTTCATGTTGTCTATTGTGGCAAACCAAGCTGCGAAGGAAAAAACCAAAATAAAGCGTTTCCTGGTTTACCTTTGGACAGAACCAACTCTCATAGGTGAATATGGCTTTTTAATCAGTTTTAAATAAGAGGCACAAAGGCTCAGTAAATTGCTAGCTGGCTATAGGTTTACCCAAACAAGGATAGCTGGATCAGAGCTCATTCAGCATTGCAGGGGCAGGATCATTATTCCGTGACAAGCTGGCGACCACTTTCTAATTCCTCCAAGACAAGGAACTGTCATAAGAAATACGTGTACAAACACAGCCTTTGTCAGCAGCCTTTGCAGGAAGATCAGACAAGAACTGAAGGGCCTGTTCACTTCTGTACGAAGCCTGTTCAGCTTTACCAAGTCAAAGCCAGCCTAGAAGCTTGTACCAGAGCTATCTGCTGTCCCAGTAAACAGAAACCTTCCAGGCTCTTCAGTTTACCCTAATCACAGGCATTTTCTCCCAGCCCCACCAAACAAATCCAATAGAAAAGACACCGGTTCAGTTCTGGCCGGAAAGTAGCTAAGTAGTGAAACAGAATCACAGTGACTGTGGAGAAATAGCTAAGAAGGAAGGACACTATACCAATACCCATGAAGCCCAGAACATTTTTAGGAACATAACAGGAGGCGCAGTAGAAGTGGGTTCATAAAGCTTGGTGTGCTGTTTGAGCAGCATTTCCCCAGCGAGTTCTGACAGGAACCAAACCCTGCATGGAAACACCGCTCAGACTCCAGAGCCGCGTGCTGCTCGGTCTCTGCAGCGAGCAGGGCTTGTCAATTAACGGCAACTGCGGAGGTGATCCGAGAGATGGGGATACGGCTGCCGGAGCTCCCGGGAGCCTGCCAGGCTCATTTTACACAGCCTATTAGAACAGCTATTAGATGGTGTCGATTTTCTCTCACTGTTACAGCTGAACAAATAATGAGAAAAATGCTATGCAAACATCCCCATGACTTCTGTATGATTCTGCTTCAACTGCGTTCCCACATTTTCTGTTTGATTATCATGGACTCTTGACATTTCAAGGGAGGAGTTTGCTCTCAGCACCACAAAGTAAATCTCACTATCAACAGCAATTTTCATGGGAGGAGGGGGGATTATTATGCACAAAATTGTGATAAATAACAAACAAGTTTGTTAAAATTGCAATCTGTTTGCACACAATCTGCAATCAAGAAAGGAGGCTCAGTCATCAAGCAAATTGTTACTGGAAATTGTCTTCCTCAGCTATAATCACTCACATACCATGGGCACTTGCAAACAGAGGTATCAGAGTCCTAGCACCGATTCCTGGGTTTATGTGCTTGTCCCAAAACGTTGATGGTGGAACTTTATATGTGGAATGAGTACCACACAACACCCAATCTCAGTAATGAACTTCAGCAGTGTCGAACACAGCCCACACTGACTAAAGGCTCAGGCCTGTCATATTTATTTGGGTTCTACCAGAGCTTCCACTAACGCAGCCACTGCCTATGAAACATCTACTCCCCCTTGCAAGTTGAAAGAAAGCTTCTGGAATGATTTCAGAGGGACATCAGTCATTTTGGCAGAATCGCTTCTGTCTGGCATATAATTAGTTTACTTGGGGAAAATCATTTGCTCCCTATTCGCCTACAAGCTCTGCTGTGTGCACGGAGCATCCTGAGAGGAAAGATAGCTGGAGGTTAAAATTAGCAAGGAACGCAGATGCCATTGTCTCCTCTCATTACCTCCTCCCACAGAGCACGTCTCGCATCCAAACCGAGAGAGGCTGGAAAACACAAATCTAAAGCAAAAAGGAAAAAAACAAGAAAATAGGAAAAATAACCCCTCTTCAAAACAACAGAGACTTCAGACTTTTCTGGTCAGCGACGACTCTGCAGATAATTTTCCAAGCAGAAATTACAGTAAGTGGCTTCATTACGATCTTAGGTTTGTACTCGCCATTGCCTCATGTCAGGATTAGGTGCCATTATCTCAAGACAAGAAAATCAGGAGTATATGACAATTAACACTTCAAATGACTTGAAAGAAAACAAGGAATCTTCTGAATAGTCTGTTTCTAGGATGACATGCTGTAAACAAGAACGTCAGCGCTGACTTCAGCTCCGCTGCCACAGAAAAAACAGCATCTGTTTTTCGTCTTGGCAAATACTGATCACAACTCAAATGTTCTCATATTTGAGATGCACTCACACCTTTCAAGAAAATAATTAAGGCAAAACAATCATTCCTATGGCCATATCTTCAAATAATTTTCAGATATCTATGTCTAGCCTGATAAAACAGTGAATAAGACCAATGAATTCCAGCACCTCGAACAGTATTTCTCCTCAGACGGTACCCTCTGTGCATCCAGAGAGCAAACAGTATCTGGGTTTAGGACATTCCTCTTTGCTCTGTGCAAATCTTACCCATGTAAAATGTGATCAGTGAAACACTCCTGAATGCAAATAAAACAATGCACTGATCCATAATTTGCAATCATGTCAGGCCATACGCCATTAAGAAAATGGGAAAAAATATACATACAAAAACATACATTGTGTGTGTACAGAGAGGAAAAGACTGGTATTACTGCTGTGGTGAAACCAATTCTAACACATTAAAGTTCTTGTATTCTTACCCAGTATGCTAATTCTATACAGACCTGCTAACCGGACTGGCTGGCAGGCAGCTCTCAACAACACCAAGATAATGTTTCTTAAATGTGTCAGGAGCCTTAATAGTGCAAAATATTACAAGTAAATTAATCCTTCTATCAAACGGCTGACAGCAACATAAAGGGTCAAGGTTTATACACACAAAGGACTCTTCTTGAAAAATGACTCAGCCATCGCCTGCTCCCAACCAAAAACCAAGAAAAATGACGTCTACATTCCCCTCAAATAACCTGAATTAGCAGATCTTTGCTTACCCAGAAGGACTTAAGACATTACCAGAGAGTAGGGGGGAAAAAAGCTTTGTTGGAGGAAATTTACATTAATAAAGATATGAAAGCAAGCAAGCAAGCTCCTGATCACAAGGTTTACTCAAAAATTCATAAACCTCCAATAACATAATCCCTATTAAAAAATTATAAAGATGTGGTTTGTTAATATAAGTATTTCATTAATAATGAATTAATTACAAATTAACATACATTAAATGTTCTGCACTTCTGTAAGCCTCCGGTATCTTCAATTAAATAAATTCATGGAGATTTCCATTCAAGTTCAACAGTACTGCCTAGTCATAATTTAAAAAGCAAGGGAAAGATGCCATGCTTGGATGGCACCACTTCCTACCACAAAGCTGCTTGACACACTGTCACTGGTCACATAAATGCAGGGAACTTCACTGGCTCTTGGGTATCACAGATTTACTACCAACTTAAACAGAGTGGGACCAGACCATAGACTACTGTTTGTGGAAAAGGCTCCACAGGACAATGAAAGCCATCATCTCACCAGATTCCTTCTGACTATCCGAGTGATGGTGCAGAGAGAAAGGAATGGCAAGCCCAGCAACTTCCCAGAAAGCAATGTTTCTGGCTTACAAAACTGAAGTTATCGTGTCAGGAACAACTCCAAAATCATTAAAAATTCAGTTGCTGGAATGAAGAGTCCAGCATTTTTCAACTGCAAAAGCTGAGACTGCTAAGCAAGAACAGCGGTGGATTTCGACAGGATAGAAAGAGCAATAATACAATTAAGGATAAAATGTTTCCTTTTCAATTAAAGACTAGAACTGAACAGAAATTGAAAAGCCGAGATATGTTGGGATTATGACCCCCGAAATTACATACAGCTTAATGCCAGGCTCTGAATTGAGCTACTGCAGCCTCAAAGGGGCATTCCTCAACTGGCTGGGGTTTAATGCAGCAAAGGGATTCCACAGGCATTAGTATCAATGAAGAGAGGAGGTTATAAAGCATTTGCTCTCTATGAGTAAAAGGGTAATGAAATTATGCAGTTCCTTTCTTCCCCTGCCCTCAGCAGATCCTGCAGAGCCATTATCAGTGCTTTAGACAGCTGGGAATCCATCTAGAGCTTGGAATGCTGTGCTGGAACATCCCACCCCTNAAATTATAAAGATGTGGTTTGTTAATATAAGTATTTCATTAACAATGAATTAATTACAAATTAACATACATTAAATGTTCTGCACTTCTGTAAGCCTCCGGTATCTTCAATTAAATAAATTCATGGAGATTTCCATTCAAGTTCAACAGTACTGCCTAGTCATAATTTAAAAAGCAAGGGAAAGATGCCATGCTTGGATGGCACCACTTCCTACCACAAAGCTGCTTGACACACTGTCACTGGTCACATAAATGCAGGGAACTTCACTGGCTCTTGGGTATCAGAGATTTACTACCAACTTAAACAGAGTGGGACCAGACCATAGACTACTGTTTGTGGAAAAGGCTCCACAGGACAATGAAAGCCATCATCTCACCAGATTCCTTCTGACTATCCGAGTGATGGTGCAGAGAGAAAGGAATGGCAAGCCCAGCAACTTCCCAGAAAGCAATGTTTCTGGCTTACAAAACTGAAGTTATCGTGTCAGGAACAACTCCAAAATCATTAAAAATTCAGTTGCTGGAATGAAGAGTCCAGCATTTTTCAACTGCAAAAGCTGAGACTGCTAAGCAAGAACAGCGGTGGGTTTCGACAGGATAGAAAGAGCAATAATACAATTAAGGATAAAATGTTTCCTTTTCAATTAAAGACTAGAACTGAACAGAAATTGAAAAGCCGAGATATGTTGGGATTATGACCCCCGAAATTACATACAGCTTAATGCCAGGCTCTGAATTGAGCTACTGCAGCCTCAAAGGGGCATTCCTCAACTGGCTGGGGTTTAATGCAGCAAAGGGATTCCACAGGCATTAGTATCAATGAAGAGAGGAGGTTATAAAGCATTTGCTCTCTATGAGTAAAAGGGTAATGAAATTATGCAGTTCCTTTCTTCCCCTGCCCTCAGCAGATCCTGCAGAGCCATTATCAGTGCTTTTGACAGCTGGGAATCCATCTAGAGCTTGGAATGCTGTGCTGGAACATCCCACCCCTGCGGCTGAAGAGACACTGGATCTATGCAATAGCAAACATTAACTTATTTCAAACAGAGGCTAAGACTGGCCATTAGTTACGGTATCTGAATCTCTGGAAAATATGCCAAATGCACAGCTATAGACATGGAATGGCCACTGGGACACGATAAAAAGATGAGCACAGCCCCACTACACACAGAGTCTCCTAATGGATTTCTCTACCTGCCCAGAAGAGCATCCAGCGAGATTTTCCACCCTGCCAGTCAACCCAGGAGTCACATCTGTGAAACCAGGGAGCCATTTCCTTGACCTTGCCCCACACAGAACAAAGAGAGTGCTTGTACTAAAACATCAGGGAATAGGTTTGTGCTCTAACAGCTGATGGCAGCCGAGTTGCTATGGTCACTTTCCTGCTGACTGTCTTTCATTCATTATCCATAGTGCACATCTCCCAAAGATACAAATTAAGTTGGAAGTTGACTATTTATCACTGCAACAAAGACGTGAGCTTAACCGAGAGGCACTGACCCTCACTTGAAGCAACACGATAAACCTTGGGACAAAATTCCAATACCTAGATACCACAGCAAATCTCAAATGATTCCAAAGTATGAATTACACCCTTTGTCGTTTATTTAAGGATATGGTATACATTTATCCCAGGGACCTTCAACTCCCACCATAATGCACTGGGCAAGCAGGACAAAACTTGGTCAACCTTTCCCTACTCGTTCTTCCTTTCTTTGTTTCCTCCTGTCTCGCCTCACCCCCACCCCATTCACCATACCTCTTCCCTCCTCCATTTCTAGTGTTACTATCTTTTCCTTGATTAATTCAATTCCCAGTTCCATGCTGCTCAGGCAAACACAGCTCTAATGCATCTATCCACTTGTCACAGCTTGCTTTGCCAAAAGATGACCAAAGGGAGCCTCTTCCTTCCTGCACCAGCAAATAGCTCCAGAAGAGTTAAGCACAGGGGGAGATTCAAGGATACAGCCCCAGTAGTAATGGCCATTTACCTCCTGACACTGCCATGACTTGATGAGGAACCCAGTGCACAGATGAGAGGACACGAGCTGCAGTCCAAACCCATCTGCTGACAGAGCTTCCGACAGACACATGCAGTCCTTTAAAGACTTCTTGCAGTATTTCTTATGGGCAGCAAGAGACATTCCACCATTTCCATTGAAGGGAAACGTTCACTGAAATAAAACCTGAACAAACAGTGAAAGCTTGCTCCATTTTACCACTGGCTTATCCAAAAACTCCAAGCAGATGTTTCATTGTGCAGCTGATACACAAGAGCTCTGTCCCTCACTTCACGAGGGCCTCAATTCAACCAAACAGGAAGCTATCCCTGACCAGCATCCTGGGGACATTTTCTATTCTGTTGGACAGACTAGAAGTTAACATCATTACCCAAACTAAGAAAAAACCCATCTTTTTCAAGCCACAGCAGAAGAGCATCACCCAGTGTAAACCAGCACAGCAAGTAACACATGTGACCGCTGCTGCCACAGCGCCCGGGGTGGAGAGTGCCCTGAAGGAAACCAGAGGGAAGACAGAGCTACACACAGAGCTCCAGGCAGACTTTCCACGCAGATTAAATCTATTTGGTCAACAGTGATTAATTTAATCTTAGCAGGCCGTTTGAACATCCTTCTTCAGTTTTAACCCTGGCAATCTGAGAAACAACTGGATTAAGACACGGAGTCTAAAGTTCCAGGAAAGTTCAGCCCCTGGACTTGCTAAATCCTCTGCTTGTCTGCCTTTTCCTTCATTACCTTCCCAAAGAGCCTCAGCAACTGTCGCCCAACTCCATGCCTGTTTCTTTTAGATCCTGACTCCACAGGGTTAAATACCAGGACACCAGCTCCCTCACACCAGTTCCCACTATAAGCAACCATCTTGTTCTACAGATCACAGGCACTTCTCTGGCAAAAACAGACCATGGCCTCCTCTGACCTTTTGATTTTCTATGCACAAAAATGCAGCTGGGATCCAGCCTCAGTGAGATAAAGAGGGAAAGAAAACATCCCCACCAGCTCCTTAGGGGAACAAGGCAGCAGAATCCAGTTCTGTATATCTGTACAGCAAATGCAGTACAAAAGAAGGTCCCACACATTGAGACAGACAAGTTACATGCAAATTTTCTCTACATCAGCTGGCACGCAGGTTCCCAGAAGCAGAGCATCAAAAGGTCATCAGCACTTCTACGTCTTCTACTTCCTAGACAAGAACTTCTTCCCAAAATAGTGTGTAGAATTTTGTTTTATAGATTTTTGGCTTTTTTCATATGATGCAAAGAGATTCTGTAACTTGAAATCCCCATTTGTTCCGCACAGATAATCACACACAAGTTTTCCAGAATCACTCAGAAAAGCTCTGTGGAAGTGCCCAAGCAGACAATCAAAGACAGGAAGCCTCAACCCAGTTTTCTGACAACTTGGATGAAACAATTTGATGTGAACGTGCCCACAGAAATCACCATACATCGAGCAGACAACGATTAACAGGACACTTCTGTTTCTGTTGAATCGCATTAGCTCCATTAGAACTTAGTTTTACACTAAACCAAAAATTAAAAGGGCATTCTGGAGTTTCAGTCCACGGAAGCACCTGACACATCCTGTAGTTCCAGACAGAGACCAAGTTCGATCCTGATATTTTCTTGCCTAAAAGTCAGACGTTACATCAGAAGCAAAGGTGACCCTCTGACTGTCATGCTCTGGTCTATTGAAATGCACCTTCACGAAGGAAGGTTTAATCTGCTCTAACAGAAAATGTCAAAGCTTGACTAAATGTCAAGATTTCATTACACTCTGAAACAACGCCCCGAAAAATAGCTGCAAGTCAGATCAAATTTTAAAATATATTTATTGATACTACACTAAAAAAAAACAACAGATTTTTCTAATGCTACTAAAACACACATTTTGACAAAAACTGAAATGACACTTCATGATTCCCCAGTTATTTTACATTAGCCTCAATCTAATTCACAATTCTTAAGCCTTAAGAAGACCATTTCAAATCACAGACCAGATGCCGATGAGGTTATCTAGTGAACTATAAATTAAAATAAAGCAATAGAAGTTGACATCCAAGAAACACCAAACTTAAATTCACCAAGCAGGAAAGCAATGAAAACTAAAATAGGAACTCCTGAAAAAAACCGCTGTCATAGTTTCAAAGCTAATACAATAACCCCAACAACTGGATGTGTGATCACGTAACTTGTGCAGAACAAATGTTATTTTGCACTATTTATAAACACAGGTAAAATATTATGCTTTGGGGACCTGCCCATCTCCCCTCCATCACACACTTCCTGATAGCTGGTTGTTTATTTCTCCCACAACTCTGACTTTGAATTCTTTATCCTCACAAACTGCAGATGTTGAGCAGGCAAAAGGAGCCTGGTATTTGTAGTTTCTAAGTGAGCCATGCCAAAAGAGAGGAATAAGAAGAAACAAATGTATAATGATACACCTGCTTCCTCCTGGGGATCTCAATCTGTGAAGTTTCAGGGCTGATTCTCT
Source organism: Oreocharis arfaki (assembly GCA_013398015.1). Classification (NCBI taxonomy): domain Eukaryota; kingdom Metazoa; phylum Chordata; class Aves; order Passeriformes; family Paramythiidae; genus Oreocharis; species Oreocharis arfaki. The sequence continues at coordinate 218,984 of VZRR01013434.1, read as the reverse complement.
TCCTATCCAATTCTCCCGGCTAAAATTACCTGTTAGGAACACCAGCAAGTTTCCTCTGTTCCCTCTCTATCCTCAATCTTACTACAGAATTAGTATGCCTTTCAGCTATAACTTAAACTGCACAATATCTCCAGCATTTCAAAAAGGACAGAGTTTTAACTAGAGGTACCGCAAGGGAGCTGGTATTTTCTCTTTCTCTCTTCCTGAGGTCCTAATGGAACTGCAGGAGGTAAAGTCAGTGTTTAGGCCACAGAAAAAGTCATAAATGCCAAAAAGGTAAACATTCAGGGGAACACTTCACAGAGACCACCAAGTAGAAATCTTCAGAACAAACCGATGCACTTTAAGTAATCAATTTCTCTTCTACAATTGCTTCAATTCCTTATTAAAGTGCCCAAAGGCTAAAATCACTCTCAGATTCTGCAATTCACAATGCAATATACAAATATTGATGCTTCAGTTTGTCATTTGTGAGCTTTTAAGGTAATGGAAGCCAGACTGAGTTGCCCTGTGCCAGAGAAAAGGCTTACGTCTTCGTTTTCAAGATGATGAAAACTATCATTCATTTTGCTACAGAAGACATTTTCCTTGTCTTATCTAAACAGCGCTTTGCGTTCAGGAATCCAGAAGAGGACCTGGCATTTCCTTCTGGCATGGCTTCCCTAAAATGCTGTAAAAATCAAATGTCATCTCTAATGCAAGTTCCTGGGTGCAACACGTAACTGCATCGCGAGCACGGTGGGAAGATGGACGAGCAGAAGGTGGCAACAGAGCACCAGATCAAAAGCCATATACACTTTATTCCTAATTAGATGCTCGCTCTCACCAAAGCACACACCCTGTGTGTGGGTCATATATCTGCACCGAAAACCCAACATGATACAGGTGTCATTTCTTATAGCTGCATCACCCCTGGGTAAAAGCAAACGTAAAAAGTCTACTTTTCTCCTCGGGTAGGCAACATAATTACAGACTTCCATAAGCACTTCAGTGTGCTGCCTACGTGGCTCCCTGCATCTATCAGAAAATCACAGAAAATGGGGGGTTTGTGTAGCTCATCAATAAAAAAGCTACCACAAACCTGTGTACCTCCTCCACCTGAAAAGCCAAATTATAAGCACTTATCTTAGAGGGGAAAAGCATCATTACATTTTATACAATAATGTTCCCCTTCATTTCTAAAAAAATCATCTCTTGAGCACTGGTGGAAAGCATATGGAAAACTTCCTCTTACTCTTTCCAAGATTAAGAACGCTTTGGTGTAACACTTCACTGTTAACTAGGTAACCATGCAAATCTGGCTCCTCTGAAGTTGGTAGTTAAGCCTTCAAGTTTCAGTCAGAAAGTGCCATTTCATACAGGTTTGCAGAGACTTCCCCAATACATAAGGATTATCTGAAATGCTCTTTTCCGTTTTAAGCATGGAGGAGGGATTGAGGAAGGCAAAGACCTCCCTCTTTCGGCCAAAGGGAGGCGAAGCAGGCACACACTGCCTTTACAAGATATTGGAAGGCAAATAGTATCGGGTTTATTTCCCCACATTTACGATGGAGACAAATAAAACAGGATAAAACAATGAAGGGGGAGAAAATTCACTGGTGTCTCATGCACAGCATTTCCAAGTTGCCACATTTAACATGAGCAAAGACTAATCTGAATGCACGACAAAAAGCAGTTTTTCTGAAGTTGGACGTGACATCATTATTATTATTTTGAAGCTCTGCATAGGTTTTCTGGTTTCCAACCTCTTGAAATAAAGATGTTTCTTAACATGAAACTGGCAGTACAACACATTTTTTCCTGCTCTGCTTTCCCCACTGGAGCCCGGCAGGCAGCAGGACCTGCCAAGTTGCTGCCCACAGCTGGACACCAGCCCCAGCCCTTCAGGGTTTGAAATGGCCCCCATTGCCCCAATAAACCACACAAAATTAAACCTCACAGAACCATGCCGACTTAGCAATTACCTGGGTTTAAGAGCTAATGTTACAGGCACCTAGAGCTGGAACCCAAGCAGTGTGTATCTAAGTCACACATTGATGTATTCCCCCCTGAACATACACCACGGTTACTCCATATCAACCCGCATCACTCAAGAGTAGGATCTGTGAAAGCAGCCCGATTAAAAAGGGACAATGGTTGAACGCCCCACCTCAACAACAAACAGAGGAGAACCGATTGCAAAGCATGAGGGAAAGTCTCCCTGGCTCATTTAGCAGCACCCATGGCCAAGACTGGCAGGTCTCTGTCCCCACCATCAATCACCTGAGCTGGAAGCCGATATGCAGCAGGCAGACACGAGTCTTCCTCTGTGTCTGTACAGTGATTATAACATGCTAAGTAACCACTCCTGGCCACAGCTCCAATGGGCTGGGAGTGTATCTCACCCAGTGCTACCAGGTGGGAGCTGCGTGAATACTGAGCTATAAACACAGCCACAGATTTGGTCACTGCTCACCCACCACTAAAAGGATCCTGGGAGCAAACTTCTTGTTGGACACATCATTATCTCCATCACTGTTAAAGATCAGGCTTTAAAACACCAACAAAACGAAACAAATGGAAATAGTCGAGATATCCGGCATCCTAAAAAGCCTTCCAGACTTAAATACGTCCATCAAAAGTTATCCAGTGGCAAAGAGAACAAAACTAGGATTTCAAATGACTAAACATTCCAGCGCATCATGTGCAGCTCCCTCAGGTACCTGAGAGGAAGTCCTTAAAGCAGGATTTTATCAACTGACCATTTAAATGCCATGATAAGACACAAAGAATAAACAGCAGAGGGAAATGAACAGAGAGGAGAAAAGCCATAGTAAGGTACTCACATGTTCTGCTACAATAGTAAAGAAATCTCTCTCAGCAGCTATAATTTCAGAGGTTTTCAGCATTGCAATTGTCTGATAAACACCCTTCCTCCACTGAGATTAAGGAGCTAAAAAGTAAATCATGGCACAATGATCCCCTCAGCAGCAAACAATAAAATTATTAGTAGACACTTTCTAAATGAAACAGTCTGGTTTGCTTAAATACTAATCACTTTTTATTACTGAGCAAAAAGAAGCAATTCAAGCACAACACAGGAAACAAACTGTTAACTAAATATTGGATATTCTTTTGAAAAAATGTTAAAGGGTAAGCTACATAACAGAGCAACCAACACTTAAAATGTCTTAATTATCAGTGTTTTTAAATAACTTCGCTTCACTGCTATCCCAGCTACAGCTTCCTGACTGGTTCACAGATAAAGAAAATTATTTCAAAGCTATTTCTTGCCCTGGCTTGTCGCCTGGCTTAGTGACAACATTACACGGTCCCCACTCTCCAGCAGGCTGGCAGGGGACCATCGTTCCCATTTAACCTTCATTCCAGAACACTGGCCTTTGTCAGAGAAATGCTGCCCTTCAATCCCACATAAATAACTTTGCTTCCCCTGGAAACCGCGATTTGGGCACCCTGGGCTTTAACTGCTGCTTACACGCTATAACTACATCAACATGGGACTTAAGAGAAATGAGGAGCAAGATATAGTTTCTTCTTTGGTGGTTGGCAAGTATAACATACACTAAACAGCAGAAAATAATTAAACTTTTTCATTTTGTTTAAAGAAAGGTATGAAAGACACTTCATTTTAAAAAAGATTATTAACTCCTAAACATTTTTTTCTTAATTCTTTGTGTCCATACCTCTTAGTAAGTTAAAAGTCACTGACAGATCATGAAAACAGTCAAACACTCAAAAATAAACTTAACAATACCCCCCAAACCTTAGAAAAACATCATTTTCAAGATGATTTTATCCCAATGACCTAGCAAAAAAACCTGACCTATATATATGTTCGGAGAGAGCAGCTGAGCTTTGAGAGCATATCCCAAAGGTTGATAGCATGAGTTTTAAAGGAATAGTAATGGAAGAATCACTGTGGTACTTAAATAAATATCTGGACTTGTATTTTACACAAAGGTACTATATGACTCAAATTCAATTCCTGTCATTATACAGATGCCTCTTGGCAGTATTTCTTTTAATAGTACTATAATACCATGATGTGGCAAACTACTTAAACATCAGTTCAGCTCTCTGCATTTTCATAATTCCACCCACTTGCAATTAAAGCAGAAATTGTTTAAAGAATAGCAAAACATTTTCTTAAAAGTCCCTGGCTAGGGACTAGACAAACCAGAGGAAGTTCTTACACCAACAGATGGTACTGCTGTGGTGCAGAGAGCAACACTTGCGGACTGTGCAGTGATTTACAGTACCAAGCATGTTGCTTACTATACCAAATTTAAAACCTTCCCCGTGCTTGGCATCTATCTCAGGCTGACAGTCTAGGCCTATAAAAAACCTGTGTGTGCAGAACAGCTTATTTTAAGAAAATTCTCATCGCCCTTTCACTGAAAACCTGTAGAATATTCATGCTTTGGAGCACAGCCCTAAAAATCTGGCTGCCATATCAAGGATTATTAGGCTTTGTGCTATCCCCAAGAGAATTCATCCAAAACTGAACAAGTCACAAGCCTCTAAAACCAAGCTTACATTAAATGTTACAGCACCTTAAAGTCCAGATGTGCTCTGGTGCTCCCAAGTATACTGCGAGGAGGGAAGAAAGCTGGGATACATTGCTGAGCAGCCCTACCTCACCAGGGACCTACCCAAAGGGAATTGGTTTGACTCTGTGGAATAAGGGCAAATCCCCCATTTTTGATACATTTTCTAAGTTTCTATACTTCAACAAAGTTATTTTAAAATCTGGAAGGTACCAAAAAGAAAAAAAAACATTATCAATGTTTGAAACGAAAGACAGGAACAACATGTAATGCCAAAAATAAGAAAATCAAGTACATTAATTTCTTCTGTTATGAAATCAATACTGGCTTTTTCCACAAAACTCCTGCATCACTCAGCACATAAAATGGATGGAGCTTCCTATTTTATCTTCCCTTTTTAAACCCAGCTGTGACTACAGTTATTCATTTCCTGATGGCTTCCTTTGGAAAGCTAATATTTTATAAATAAAGCCATACTTAGGAGAGCAAGAGAGCTGACAAGACAAACAGTCAAGCACTGCCAAGACCCAAATGCCTCGTCATTTGGATAAGGATTCCTGTCTGGTACATGGTATTCTCTTTTTTTGTGTTTTGGGTTTGTTCTTGACCATATGCCTGTATTCAGAAAAATATTTCAACTACTGCAATAACTACTCATATTCTGTAACATGATTACTTTCCTCTTTAAACGTCGTATTTCCCCTCCCTGAACATAAGAACACCTCCTATATTCTAGGAGAGCAGACTTTGTGTGTCCCAGCACAGCGGCCAGAACACAGGTGGTGGCAGGAATTTCCCTGGGGGAAGGACTTTGCTCAAGGAGGGACAAGTTCGTGAAAGAGAAAACCATTGAGGGTTATTAAATCACAGAGACAATATCCAGCTCAGGAAATCCTGAGCCAAAAACAGCTGGAGGCCAGGAAATTATTTAGGGGAAGTATCAGATATGCTTGCCCTGTTCCTACTCTTCCCCAAGAACCAGGCTGTGGCTATTGTTGAGGAGACAACATTAAGAAATAGACCCTCAGGTCTGACCTTGAAATGCAGCTTTTATGGATGATAAATGTGGTTTGGATCTGAATGTCCAGACAAAGTTTATTTCATTTCAGGTTTTCAGCCCGTCTGAGGAACAAGGCAGGCAACAGTTCATTAATTAATGGCATATTTATGGTTTCAAGACTATCACCAAAGTAATTTTTAAAATATCATTTAACAAAGTAGAAAGATTGAGAATTAAGTGTTTTGTAATTTCTTGGCCACCTTAGAGCTCAACCTTCAGCCAAACTGGTGTAGCGTTATGAGAAGATACGGAGCAAGCGGCAGCTCCCAACTAACCCTCCTAACAGGGGATATAAATACACCTGTCACATACTTTCATATTAACCTTTTCCTTAACAAAAGGATCATTTCTTCTTCCCCCTCCCCTGCAAACACCACCTGTATTCTGTTGGACAGCACTGGCCTTCCTTGCAAAGTCTCTGTTGCTCTGTTTCTTATACATTTTAGGACATGTCCAACCTTGAATATTATTTATAGATGTTCCTACATCAGTCTTTTGCTTCAGTACTTCTCCAATTCTTAAGCAAAATTCAGGTTTTCCAGCTGCTACTCCATTTTAAACTTTGGAAGACTACTAGATCAGCCCAGAAACCATGAACTGCTTTCCTCGAACGGTTACTAAATGTGGATCCCCACAGCTCCTTCCACGGCACGTTGCCTCAAGTTCACCCCCAAGCAATTCCTCCAGTCAGAAGGCACAACCGAAGGCTCTTTGCCACTCCATAACCACCAGCCTCAGCTTTACAGCATTCCAAAGGCCTTGCTTAGTGGTTTTCAATTGTTTACATTTGCTTAAAAATCTCTTCCACAACTAACTGCAAACAAATTAATCAGAGTCTGTACCAAATTCTCATCTAAATAATGGCTGTTTGTATCTAAATTCTAAGGAGAAGAGCTCAATGTAGCAGAAAGTGTCTACCCCGGCACAGTTTTATCCGAGGGCCTTGAGTTTTTAACTCCGCTACATCAGCTGACTCTCCTCAGAGAGAATTTATAGGTTCATTAACGCTTGCTAATCTCAGATCACGAATATGGACTTTGTCTTATTTAACATACACTTACACATTCTACACCCACTCGCACGCATATATACTTATACGCACACGCTGATATTTTCTTTTCATTAGAAATGTTTGGGAAGAACACTGGCTGCACAGCTCAATACATGCAGCTTCCTCCCTATCATTTTATGACCATTTTAGTTAATATAATTACTATTACAGCAGACCATAATTTGTTCTCATGGCAACAAATTTATGAGACAAACTGCTGTGACGCTACAGTCTGAGCAAAACAAGAGCAGGCAGCAAAGCAGCCCAGCATTCACCAGCTTCTTCAGCTAAAAGGCTCAAGTACAGAAAGGAAATCAAAATCACTTCTACTTTTGGGTTCCCACCTGTGCAGCCTCTGCACCAGAGATGTTACAGACATGGGTGGTGTGAAAACTACAGAGCAGGTTTACAGTGTTTTTAAAATACATGCAATACATATCAACCCTTCTCCTCCTTGCAGAGCAATGTGAAGAATGGGTTCTATGGGGGAGCACACAGATGGTTTACCCAAACAGTTCATTAAAAGCTTTGCATTCCTAACCCAAGGTATACATCGGGGGCAAGACTTCGTTACCTCAGCTTGTTCACTTCTAAGAGATGAACAAATTGGGGGTATTATCATTTTTTAATCATTATTTCATGCCACTGTGGAATAGCCTTGGGGAGCAAATGATTTATAAGAACAGATGCATTAACTACATGCCACCGACACTTTAGGAAGGAAGAAACCCAGGCCTATCCATTACAGCAAGAAGAGTGGTGAGACTGACCTAGTTTGCCCTCAACAGTGCCTATGGAAAACTTTCCACCATTAACGCTTGTATCCAACACAAACCTCACTTCTAATGGATTTCCCACTGACTCTTGAAATAGAGCCAATGAAACAATCTTCAGAGAGAGCAGAGCAGGCATGAAACACTCAGATTGACACAAGATTAGATGTACATTTTTAAGTGGCACTTGAAGACTTAAGAGTGAAATTTCTGCCATATACAAACACACTTAGAAGTAGGCACAAGCTCAAAAGGATGACATTCGACACTCTCAGATCTCCACTGGTGTTTGAAACCCTGGCAAGGATGTGTACCTTGGCCCATCTTCAACCTCTACCTGCGCCAGAAATAGCACTTGAACATGGATGGAGAAAAGCAAAAGCAACAATATTCTGGTATTTAAGCCTATCTGAGATTGTCAGAAACATTAAAACCAGGAGGATATCTTTAAAAGCAGCTCTGCAAAGTAGCCAGGCCTATGTTTTCATCTCTTCTGGCACAATAAAGAAACTGCAAAAGCTGCATCAGAATGAAGTGTTTTCTGAACAAATGTTTATAAACAGAATGTAAGAAATTTGTCTGGCTGATAAACACTACCCATTCTCTCACGGGAAAAACAATGTCCTTTTGTCTGCCATGCTTGTGGAAAAAGAAAAAACAAGTAAGATTTTGGCAGAAAAGCTAATATAGATTTTTTAAAAATTGGCAGCCAACTTGTTGCTCTTTGTAGTCAACGCTTCACATGGCAGGTTTTATTTTTTGTCTGGAAAATAAGCTGTGGAAAAGCTCAGGACCATGTGAGACTTCCTCAGGATTTAGACTTCAGGCTCTTTCTTGAACAATACAAAGTCACCTCGGGAGATCTTAGCCTATCTGAAGTGGCTTCTTCCTTCTATTTTTACGCTCAGGGAAAAAGAAAATGAAAAAACCCAAATCAGAAGAGAACAAGCCACCCAAGGGCCACATACAATCTGCTTCTTAAACCGTGACTGCTTCAAGCAAGAGATGCTTTCTACACACATTTCCTTCCCGGCCACTAAAGTGGAAGCAGTTTTCAAGCATGGCTACACAATCTCTTAGAGCAGCAAATACTGAGTCACCGGGCAGCATTCAGCCCTCGGCCAGCGCATCCCGCTCCCCACTCCTTCTGGTGGCAGTCTAGCTACAGACTAGTGCTGGACATTGGAATTATCCTCCGTGTCTTCACGGCCCATTAGCTTCAATTTCTGGTGGAGCAGAGTCTGTCTTCAGTTGGATTTAGCTCAGCTGCTAAGTGGCCCAGCATCTGAAAGCATTCCACGTGAAAATCAATAGCAAACCTGAAATACTTTTAAGTCTTCATAGAGACTCTGGAATTTCTCCCATTTTGTACTCACAGACCTCAAGAAGACAAAAAGAAAATAACCATGACTGCTCCATGCTCATTTTGGTTACCATAAAAATGCTTTGCCTTGCTTTTTGTAGTACAGGGGAGACAGATCATGATGGATTAAATCCATCATGAAGAGAATAAGTCCCTTACATACCTACAAAGAAATACACAGAGGCAAAAAGCAGTGCAAACTCACCACACACCATTCCACTCTTGTTTTGAAGGAACAGTCTAAAGTCAAAGGATAATCTATTCATTATGCCCATTTAAATTTTCATGTCCCCTTAGGCTGCCAACAAAAACACCAGCTAATGTGAAATACTATCCTGCATTTTTTCAGATGTGATATCTTTTCCTTAGAAAATACAAACAGGCACACAACAGCCACAACTTAAAATGATTACATATCTAGAGAGAATTTGAGGGTATGTTTGGGCATACAAGCATTTCAGACACTGATCTCAAAGATGCAGTTTCATTTTTAATGTACACAAAGAAGAAATCCTTAAGCGCCGCACCCATTTTTTTTAAGCAGGAAAATATAAAAAAGGTGCAGACATAAGAGCCCTTCTGACAGTTCTAAAACTTCCATTGTTCAGTGGAAAAAAGTCTTAATACAAGCACATATGTCCTCCACTTACAGCCTTTTGCATTAATATGCCAATGAAGTTGTCTAAAGCAAAATGCCACTACCAAAATATGTGGGACACAGTCAAATAGCCAAGAACTCAGAACCAGCTGGGATTAAACAACAACTCAGACTCAAGAATACTCGGTAAGCACATCAGCTGCTCAGGGGCTGGAAAAACAACTTTCCTTTCTTTGGACAACTTCTTCACCTACATGTCACTACTACTTGATGATGATGAAAAAATTTGGTAAATTTTTTACAGACATAATTTTTAAAACCTTACCAGCATTAATATGAGCAGGATAATGGCAAACTACAGAATTTCTAAGATATCTCAAAAACCAAAAAGACACAGCAAACACACAATCTAAATCATAAGATACAATAAAAGTCTCCCAGTAAGCAGGTCTGTCAGATCCCACCAGTCAGTTACTATTCACAGAGGCTTTTAGTTCTCCAGTACTGAAAAGACACAGGGAAGGATATTAAGAGACTCCTGGCAAATTCTCTTGTCAAGTTGGATGTTGGATCCCCCCCGCCAGCTGCCTTAATTTTCCAAAGAAAAATTACTGCTTCTCTCAGCATTTTATCACGTGTTGTAGCAATTGCCCCAGCTCAGGATCACCAGTAAGAAAAAACGTGGCTGTTTACAGCCAAGCCAGAGACAAGAAAGGAAAGAATGGAGGATGCCTGTCCTGCTGCCCAGCTCCATAGAAAGCTGGGGAGACCAGGTGCCAAAAATGTAGTAAGTGTCTTTTATCAAAAGCTTGAAGAATAAAAGAGATGGCAGCATTTCCCTGCTGCACAGCACAACACCAGCCACCTTGTCACCCACCAATGGCAAATAAACACATTTTCATCTGGGATATGAAACACAAATACACACACGAGAGGTTTGATTACCAAGTCCTTAGAATCTTGGAAAAAAAGAGAACACCTACCTCTGGGGAAATCCATGTGAACGCAGTCCACGCTTCCACTGGTACCTCCATGTTCATGCAGGCTAGAAACTGGTGATGTTAAAAGGCAAGGCAAAATTCCCAGAGAACCTGAAAGCTTAAAGGATTTTCACCTACTTTTGAGAATCCCCGACCTTAGCATGTTGTTTGGCATTTGCCTGAATGAACTGTGAACATGACACTGAGATGGTAAAGTCCTTTAATTGAGAGCTCAGACTTGCACATACAGCTCAGACCAAAATGTAATGTACCAAACAAAAATACAGAAATAAACACATTCATATATACTTCAGGAATCAATATTGCTCGAGATGGTGATGATGTAGCTCACAGAGCAATGCCTGGTTTGCTGAGATGACCTCTGAGAGCCTACCAAGGCATAATATTATTATTCCCATCAAAAAAATAAAGGAATTTTCTACTCCTCAGCAGCAGAGTCTCTGCTGGCTTCTGATAGAAGGTGCATAACTACAGCAAAGGAAAAACAACCCACTACTGATGATCATTAAGACAGACAGGACACTACATGTTTCCAAGAGAAAGCTTCTAGTTAACGTTTCAGAGACCTGATAAGATGTCAAATGTAATAAACTAAATTTCACTCTAATTTCATCTTTTTATACCATTATATCTGTTTCCCCACAATGTATCCTAATGTAGCACATGGGACATAAATGCTACAGGACCAACTTAAATTCATTTTACACTTAGCAAATGCATGAGGCATTCAGTAAGCATTGCACCAGATCCAATATTGTTGCTTGGTATATAAAACTAGTGCACAAGTAATTAACACTGATTTTATATAAATTTTACCGGGGTTATTGGTGCTCAGAACTCCATGTGCAGAAAGCAATGACTGTACTGCATTGTGGGTGCCTCCCTCATTTCCAAATTACTGTAAGTTTTGCCTCCCCTTCATATCTGAAGGGTTTTTAACATCTAGCTCCTCAAATTAAAAAGGAAAAAAAAAAAACCACTAAAGCGGCCACAAGCAGCAGCATTTTGTTTTAACGTTAGCCAAGAACTTTCTCTTTCGAAAGGCTAAAATGATGCTGTGGAACTCTCTGGGGAATTGAAAAGACCTTTTAGTTCCCTCAAAGGCACTGAGGGAACTAAAAGGTCTTCTAGTTTTATTCACTGATAAAAAGCAGAACTTGTACACATTGATATGTTTGTGTTGGTGTTCACAAAGACCCGTGAGACAGTAAAACTACAGCAAGCTGCAGGAAAGAAACAAATTGATCTGTTTTCTTGCTTGGCTGCAACACGTTTATACCCCATCTTTCAAAATACTTCTTTATGAGAAAAATTAAGTGCAACCAAAGTTTCAGTTGGACAGATTTGTTCTTAAACTGAAATATTCCCAAACTCAGTTCACTAAATCAGCTTCAGGTGAAGCTTTTGTTTCTGCATGACATTTCCACGCCAGCAAAATCCCAGTGCAGAGAAAGTAAAACCAGGAAAAACAACAGAGAAAAATAAAGTAGTTACATGAAGCCAATAGACTAAAGGGCAAAACCAGAATTTTTCACCTGAAAATCTTGTCAGAGAATACTTAATTTTTGTGTCCAATATAGCCTAGGGTTTTAAACTCAAAATCAAGGGAAGGAGAACAGATAACAATCCATTAGACTCCAATCTATTCAGAAGTAGGAAATTCAGGGATAAACCTCAGTTCTGCCTCACTGAAGTCAGAAATTAAGTCTATCCCTAGACACTTCCTAATCAGTAGGTCTATCTTCCTCTTCGCACCCTGCTGTCAAAAATATTAAGTATAACTTTCACTCTAATGGAAATAATTAGGAAATGCTGACATTTTTGTAAGCCAGAATCCTCTTCCTTTAACCAGCCTTTGTGAAAATTCTTCCAAACAGCTTTGCAGTACCATCCCTAATTGGTATTAACTGGAACTACTCTCTGTAACCATCACTCTCCCATTAACCTACACTCTGCTCAGTGATTTCTCAGACAGCAACGTGACAACAAACATTCTACAAAATTATAATCAATTAGCAGTGATGCAAAAAAATAATCAGTAGGAGAGCTATTGCAAATGAAACATAGCTGGGTTTTCTTTGACGCTTCTGTGTGGGCGTCACCAGCAGAAGCGCCAGCATTTTGTTCACAGCATATTTACAGACACTACTTCCCAACGCAGGATAAGGCCTCACATACCTCCATATCCATCTGGCTGGCAAGGAAGCAGCTGTTTAAGGATCAAATACGGGTTTAGCTTTCTCAGAGTTACTCAGTGGTATCAAGTCTTAGAAATCAGGTGCAATGCATCTATCACTTTATAATCAGTATGTAAAACAAACTTTCCAGTGATCATCAGTGCAAAAAGAGATTTCAAGAACGATACTTCAGTATTTCATTCATCATCATCACATTATTACCACTTTTATAGCAAGTAAAATAATTTTAGTCACCTAGCCAGACCCAGGTTCTTTAATTTCTCTGCCAAGGCAGTGTCAGGAGCAAAAGAAAAAGAGGAGGAAAATACTTGTCAAATATGTACTCAAAGTAATTACTTGCACATTTCTCATTGAATCAAAATTGAAATACCTTTTGCAACATGCTGGCCATTTAAATGTCAATTCTTCATGTCCCCTTCAGTTACTTACCTACAAAAAAAAAAGGAAAAATGCATTAGTTTCCCATGTTCTCAGAGGTATCATAAATACATACCTTGCTCTCCACTGCTCCCCAGCAAGTTTCCAGTGGTTGTAACTTAGGTAAGACAACTAGGCTAATGGGTTTTGTTTGTTATATTAATTTAGATGATACGTTCCCACTTTGCCTCAGTTAAGCATTCAGTAACTGAATTTAAGATCTTTTTTCTTATTATTGCTTTTTTCCTCCATACTAAATGATTTCTAAATATAAGCTACTTGATGTCCTCAATAGCTTGATGTTCATATTCTGTGTATTTACTCTGGAAAACGTCATAATTGCAGTCACAGTAATGGAAATACAAAACATTCGTCAAAAGAACCCCAGTGTGGTCTTCAGGACAGACATTTGTGCAACTTCCTAACAGCTACTGCCAAAACATCTTTTGGTCAGACGGATCACAGGACAGCACACTCTCAACTGTGCTATACCCAAAACCGTAACAGAACTGCATCTTCCAGTTAGGAACAGCAAGGGCACCATGTGCACAACAGGCTCACTGTTCTCTTCCACAGAAACATGGGGTTTACACCACTGTACACCACACCTGTTTTCAGTAAAATCTTTCCGAACCTGAACACGCAGGCGTGCGTTCAAAATTTGCTAAAAGTTCTGTCCCTCCTTTTCAGCCCCGAGCTCCTGCCTAGGAGCTAAGCAACCAGATGGAAAAACTTCTGGCTCAGCCTGGCAGCAGCCCACAGGTGCCCAGCAGGACTGCACGGGCTCAAGCATCCACACCCAAATCTAGGGGATGGCACTGCCCTTCCCCATAACCCACAGAGGGGGCTGGGCTACAACCACACGTGTCAGCGTTTGCCAATCTCAAGTGCATCTCGGCTCCTGTTTCTCCCACCCACACATCATCCAGCACTCCTCTATGACTGAACTGAATTTATCATTATTGCCTTTCTACACTCAAGATAATTTTTAAAGTTTACGATACATCCTATAAATGGTATGACCGATTTAAATTGGTCCTTAAATCAGTCCTTTTGGTCATAAACTAACCAAAATATATCCTAAAAGAGAAGAACACCATTCCACATTTCATCCACACCACCATCTTTGCCATATGCCAGTTTTTCAGATGTTTTCTTAACTAACGCAAGTTGAAAACTACAAGAAACACAGGTGAAACCCCTAACAACTAAATACCTCTCATATTCAGTAAAGAACTCATCTGAATTTCTTTAAATCCCTTATTTTCCAGCATTAAGCTTGCCCAAGCTTTCTGACAAATTTCAGATGGAAATATCACTTATTCCCATCATGTGCTCACACTGAACAGAGTGTACAGGCTCAACATTCATTCTGCCTGCATGCAACTAACTTTATTTTAGACTGAATTTTAAATCCCTGCCAAATTCAGACATCTCCTGCACAAGTTCTGCTGTTTCCACCTCCTGTCAGCCTACTTTTGTGATGCCTCTGAATGAACCCTTTTTTTTTTAAACTTGGTAGAACTCTTATTATCATCCTCTTTCAAAGCAGCACATTTGGGTCCTCTAGTCACCATAAATGCACACGTTTAGCCTTTGTCAAGCGCAGTGTAACTGCCAGCTGCAGCTCGGACCTCTCCAAGATATGAGCCCATTTCGGAATATGTAAAACTATTGTGCTTTAGCTACAGGAGGTACTACGCTGGGTTTAACACATACTACTACAGATTTTTGTCCTTAAAATGACAACTCAAGGTATAATTGCCATCTGACTAGAATTATCCGATGAATCATGCTAGTTGTTATGTTTGGTTCATTTTCCTCCCTTTCCCTTTTAAGGGGAAGCAGAACTCTCAAGGCTAAAGAGAAAACAAGTTGATTCTGTTGATCACAGGCAATCCCATGGCCAGTTTTCCTACAGTAGCTTGTAATGATTACCCACACACCCATTCCACAGGGAATTCTGAGTTATAATCAGAACCTGACTGGCTTTTTTTCCAGTGCCTGCTTTAGAATTTAAAAAGTTGGGGGGGTCTCCCACAGCAAGTACATCTTAAACTTCAAGTACTACAGTTGAAGTTTATTTCTGAGGAAAATTACCTTTGAGCTTTGCCATTTGGCAAGTGTTACACTGATCCATTTGCCTGATGCTTATACCAGAAGAGCCAAAATCAAGACAAGCACCCCTTGGTGTTCATTAAGATCATCCAGCAGGAATGCACATCCTTCTGCTGTCCTTTGCCTCTTCCAGCTGGGATCACAGCCTCCCACTCAACTGAAGTGCACATTTCTCTTTTATCAGTGAAAACAATGACCAGACAGACTTCAAATGAGATGACTCATTGGCATATAATGAATCCCATTCCATTTCTTCCACAGAGCAGCCTTCATTTTTCACCATTCCAACTCAAGGCATCTCAGGCTGTCCTGACTCAGGAACCATGAAGTAAAAGCTGTTCAGACTTCATGCGGCATCCCAACCAATTCCTTCCAGAAATATCCAGTAGCAGGTGCCATAATACCGCCCTTATCCATGCAACCCCAAGCCACTCCTTCCTCCAGTTTTAGAGTGGGACAAAGACGCAATAGTCAATGTCAATCAGGGAGCAAATCTGTCTAACACTTAAACATCGAGCTTCCCGTGAAATAGGATTAGCGCTAATGGATGAAGCTGTCTCTTCTCTGCCTAACATAAGAAAAGATCCTGCAAACCCTGACCAGAATTGTATTAACCACCAATTACAGACATAAATATCGCTGTGAGACGGAAATCATATTTTTCCTGCTTCTGCAGAGGACTTGAAATGAAAATAGTTCCATCCAAATCAATACACAGCCATCTGCTCTGCAAAACGCTGACAAATCTCTTTCCCTTGTGTCCACCAAATTAGATTAAGAAGTTGCCTTACCTTTGCAAGGCTCATTCCCAGAGACAGCAGAGGCTGGTAAAGTTCTACCACGATCCTTGATAAGCGCTTTGGCTCATCCTATATCCACCAAATAACTGTTCTTTGATTTCCACACTAGGTTCTTGCATCTGCAGAGAGCGCTATGCAAGAAGGCAACACTGCCCTTTGGTTTTCAAAAGTCACTTCAAAAAGCCATTAACACAGAGCAAGCTGAAAGCCAAAACAACAGCCTACAAGAACGTAGAGTCATTTTATTCAGAGACTGAATGGATGGATGGTCCCTGGTGGAATTGTACGGGAGACTTTTCTTATAGGCATCAGATGCATAAGAGTAGGCCTGCATTAGCTGACAGAACCTTTGCTTCATATCTCCAAACAAAACCATAGCCAGGGAGACTTAACTTAGCACAGCTCAGTTTTTAGACTGTTTGTAGTGGTCCAAATCCACACCCGGTTACCACTCCTAACATAAAAAGTAAAATACTAAACCCTACAGAGCAGTAAACATTGAATATAAATATTAATTTGTATCCTGAGACCATTATATATTGCCTATAATGTTAAATAAAATTAATGTATTTTTCTGTGCAAGCACTTTCAAACCAACTGCCCCCCATCCTCGTCTTGAAGAGCTCCACTGTGAGCTTCTGATCTTCTGCAGCAAATGGTCTGGGCACGCTAGCCGTGCACTGACTCCCTGGGGTCAAGGAGAAGGGAACAAAGCTGCCTTTGTGCACATTTCTTGGATGGCAGCAATAGCTCGGTCACTAGCAGGGACACTGTGCCCAATCACTGAAGCACTGACAGCACCAACCCCTTCACTATGACGGGCTAAGTTCAAAGCCCATCTCAAGACCATCAGTTTAAAAAATCCTCTCAAAAGTTGCTCATACGTAACTGGAGTTTTAACAATTCAGAGCCCAGTTCTGCAAACTCTTTGAAACCATCAGCGCTATTTGTAAGACTAGTAACTCTGTCAAAACAGAGTTTTAATTTATTCTCTCTTCCTCCTAAGCCTAAAGACCTCTAAAGGGATTTTAATAAGGTTTGAACAGTTTAAATCCACTGTGCTCTTACAGCTGTTCTGTGTTAACAGCAAATTCACGGCCTTGCAAATTCCAGTTAAATCTTGAGGGTGGGGTAGCAACCCAATATACCTTTTTATACATATACACACTGCCTACATAGAGCTATAATGCAGCATTTCGTATTTGGCTTCGTTTACTGTCGTTACAGCAGTCTTCTTAAAAGCACTAAAGTGCAAGACCAATATCTAGATCCAAGCTACCTCTGAAGTCAATCTAGGCATTAGCAGCAAAGTAACCTATTTAATCCTTTAGGGAAAGGGAGCTAGCCAATAAGTAATGGAAATGAAGCCAAAGGAAGATCTCCTCAAAGCTACCCAGTCACGGAAGATGGGGCAGGAAAAACGTGTAGTACTGAAAAACTGCATCTCCCTTCCTGCCCTGCTGCAGTCCTGACCCCATGTTCTGGCTTTCAGGCCAAGAGGGAATCAGCAGCTGGCACGAGGCCAGCTCCAGCACCCGAGCTGTCAGGTCAGAACACAAATGCCACACAGAGAGGATTCAGCAACAGGTAGTACAATACGGTTTTTCTCTGCCTATGATACAGAGTGCAGAATTTAGCCCGTGATATTTAACAAGGGAGAAAGGAGAGACAAAGAATCGAGGGAACAATCAATCAATCTGACATTGCTCACTTCACTGAGTGGGTTTAGAGACTACAGATACTCATTAATGGCCAGTAATTAGGTAACTGTCCTCCATAAATACACACCGCTGCTTCCACTGAGAGCATTTGAAACAACTCCTTACAGGAATGACTGCTAATTCAATTCCCAATTGTTGATAAAGTAGTTTATAGCACTTACGAATTTTGACACATTTTCTGAGACACTTCACAGCTTCCTTGCTCCGTGACCCAAGATCATCTTACTGTCTCAGTCAGGACAGGTGTCCTCTGCTGACCATGCTCTCAGTATCACAAGGGACTCCAAGCCCCAGGGTGACAGCACAGTTTACCGTGACATTCACCAGGTGCCAAGCCCCTTCGGACGTCAATAGATGGTTTGGAAACTAAGCTGAAGGACGCACGCTTGGAGCCCCAAGTTGCAAGACAAAATTATCTCAGCAGTCATATCTCCTTGGCTTCCTTCCTATTTTTCATGCTACGTGTTCAAGAGGCTTTAGCTAACAGTCTTTTACTTAATTAAAATTAAGATGCTGATCTAATTTTTTAAAAGGAAGCAGACTGTAAATGTGGCTCGGGGAAAAAAAATTTGTCTTCATTACTGAGTCTTGCTAGACTTGCAAGTTCCTGCCTGCCCTGTGACAAGAGATTTTGGGGGAGCAGGGAGGTATGGCACCTCACAAAGCAAAGGGGGTGATAGCAGAAATTACTATTTTATTTCAATTGCATGACTCCCCCAAAACTGGCAACTCCAACAATTCTTGAACAGCTGTAGCATAAAATAAACTGAATGGAAAGTCACAAAGCTGAGAAGGAATGCCAGCCATTAAGATGTCCTTACTATATTAAGGACCAATGAGAACTTGTAGTGGCCTTTAGCTGACAGGCCTAAGCGTTTCATTCCTCTTAGCAGTTACTGAGCAATTAGCACATTATAAAAATATACCCCTGAGGATGGCTCCACACAACACAGTCTGAGGATTAAGCCACTTTCAACCTTCAGATGAATGTTCTCCTGTTCAGTAGAAAAAGCCTAACGAAGGAGAGTTCCCTTACGGTCTGGGGAGGTGTAAAGAGCGAGTGCCATAGTGCAGAAGCACAAATGACTATTATTGGTTCGACCTTGCAGAAGCAGCAGCGATCCCTCCCCATCAGCCAGCCTGTCATTATTCCAAGGTGCAGCACTCTGCCTGCCTCCCAGGCTCTGACGCGTGTGCGGCAGGAGCGAGCTCCGCGCTCCGCAAGCCCCGCTGGCGTCATTAGGTTCCCCCATGCTTTCAGCAGCACTTACTGCATCAGCTTGCACATTACGCCTGTGGGTCAGCACTGGCTCGCAGCCAGCCAGGCTGCACAAGGGAGGCAGTGGGCAGGGCTGCCTGGAAATGGAGAGGAAGACATGCCCACGGTGGTCATCACTGCAATCCCAGGCCTAGACGTTCAAGCAAACTTCAGACTGACAGCCGCAATTCAAGGACGGTGCTGCTCCCCCTTCACCTTCCAGACATGAAATGTCTGAATCGGGAATGCAATGGAAAACAGTATTTTCTGCTTGACTCTGTTTTAAAACAGACACTTATATCAGAAATCAGACTTTATTTCTATTTAATCAAAAACTGATTCAATGACTAAGAGAAGAACAGCCCCAAAAGAAAATGCCAGCATGCACTGTACTAAGAATGGTACTTTCTGCATGAAGGATAAAATGCCCATCGGTTTTGGGATTAAGCATAAATTGGGCATAGTTTTGAGGCTGACCTATAATACTCCCGATTGAAGAGTCCAAAACAAGCTCCAGTTCAAAATCCACCTATTCCTACACAATCATTTAAAAAGAACGAAGTGCCAGTATATTATGCTTCCTTTTTCATCTATTCAAAGAAAACAAGGAAGAAAATGAAAAAAAATGTACCCTCAGAAATATTCTGCTTTCTCACAAACTTTCTGTACTTCTTTTTTCAGTGGTGCTGGGGGAGTGGTAGAATAAAAACTCAGAGAGCACAAGAAACTCAATAGCCAGGACCATGCCAAACACCCAGGTGTCATTTTCAACCTCAGTTCGCTCTCCTATCTTAATTTCTGAAGCACATCCACCACCCTGCAGCCAAACAGCTTATTCCAAATCTCCTCAAAACAGCTTTTCTTTAAAGATAATTAATAAATTTTTTTGCAACAAATTAAGTCAAAAGCTATATTTGTAAGCAAAATACATTAAAAGTTGAAAATCTCCCATCTTGCAAATGATACAGTATCATGTAATTTTACAATCGCTAGGCTTTCTTGAGAGCAAAAGACAGTCTTGTTCCATATCACCAATTGCTAACAGATGTTTTCCCCTGTGTTGTTAAACAAGTCTTGACAAAAACACACTCATGTCTTAATAGAACTGGATGTACCCTGAGTGGCTCTCCCATTTGATCTGCTGCGCGGCTCAGAGGCTTTTTTGTCCGCTTGTTGTAGCGCAATGTGTGTTTGGTCCCACAACAGTGACAGCTGACAACTGTTTTTCCTGTTTGCAAAAGCTTTACCGTTCAACTTGAACCAAAAGCATTTGCCATGTTGCATGGCAGTGAAGTAGATTTAATCAGATGAGGCCACTAGCATTGTCAGTGCCAGGCTGAAAGAATTCCGTAGAACAAAAGCCGGATTTATCTCTCTGGAAGTCTGTGCGGGGAGCAGCAGTGCATCTTTGTGAATGCACAAGGGGGAATCTCAAGAGGAGAAGAAAACGGACCTAAGAGAATATTTTCAGTGCAGTTAAGCCAAAAAATAACTTCTTAAGTGCCCAGCTGGATGCTCCTGCCAGCCAAGAGCACTGCTGTCAGAATTTTGACAGCATAAAGTCAATCTCCATGTCCCTCTTCCAAACGTCACTAATGCAGAGGATGACACCTTATGTGCTCTATCCCTACATAATTCCATTTCCAGAATAATAAGCATCACCTAATATTTGGTCACATTCAGCAATCAACTTGCATCATCTGCAAAAAACTCATTTACAATAGATGACTGTTCCCAAATGGCAGGGACAATCCTCCAAAATAGTCTTAGGACTTCAAATTCCTTAAAAGTTGTAACAAAGCATGTACCTCTCCCTAGCCAATGTCAGAGACCATACTAAAAAAACCCCAACACACAACAAACCATTAAAAGATACAAAGCATTCATCATTTTACACAGCTACCTAGACCGTATTTTATGCTCTTTGTATCCTTTTGGATGACCAGGCCTTTCCAGCGGATTTACCCATGTAACTTAAGCTCAGAACAAAAAGAATGAAGCCATATATGTGAAAATCAAATCAGATTGCATTGCAGGCTGCAGCATTTCCAACCCCCAACAGTGAGTGAAAAAACAGCAGCTCCACCTTAGGTGCTTCACTGATTTAGATCAACCTAACACGGTCTCATTGCGAAGCTGTGCCTTGCAAAGAGGATGCTGGTGCAAGAGCAAGGAGCCCCACAACCACAGTGATTTAGGAAGTCATATTGTGGTTCTGACCTGCTGGAAATTGGGATGGGGAGGGGGACTAGAAATATAACTCTTATTAAAATTAGATTGTGAGGCAAAACTTACAAAACAAGGCACCTCAATGACAGAATATCTTTTGCAAAGGTTACTTCATCTTCTCACGTGAAAATTCAGAGTTTTCCATCTGCACCAGAGAGAGCAGGAAACAAAATACTCTGAGTTACCAAGAGAGTGGACACTGCCAATGTTGCCTTGATAGTCCCTTGCATTATTTTAAAGGGACAGTTAAAATCCACCCAAGGTCTGATTAAGCAGCTGCCAAAGGTCAGAGGAAGAGGCGCCTGCATTTCGTGTAGCGTGTGCTGGTATAGCCGGTTCTATGGCACGGCACAGCCTGGGGTTTGGCATTCCTATACTGAAAGCTGCCTGCGGTACATTAATGAATTGGAGTTCAGCCTTGCATGAAGTGTTTCAACGTTCACTCCAACTGTGCTAAAGGAATTTCCCATTTGCTTTTTTCCGCTAATTAGAGAGCCGCTGGGACACAACAGGGCCTTTTGAGACCTGCAGCAGGCCCTCAAGTTCTGCTGAGTCAGGAGAGGGGTGGGATATTTTGATCTACTTGGGAAGACAACCTTCAACTTCCCAAATGAGGCTGCAAGCAGGACAGTAGCTATAAAAACGCTAGGCAAGATTTACAACCTACAGGCACCAATATCCATCTAGACTTATTTGGTCCTTAATCCAGGAGACAAAGCAGCAACAGGAGCTGGTGAATGTACAGATTTTTTTAAGACTTAATTCATTTCAGTAGATACCTGCCCTGCCTAGCACACATTTTTCATGGACACATCTGCAAGGCAGAACACAATACCTGAAGCAACTGCTCAAAAGTGACCTGCAGAAAACACATATCTAAAAATCTGTTACAAAGCCTTGATGCAGCATTCTGCAATCTCACTGCACCTGCAGACTGTCCTGCTTCTGAACCCAGCCCCACCAAAACAGTGCTCACACTTATAACACAACAGGCTCAGCAGCTCTTGCATGTTTATTCTTGATTTCAAACCGAAGATACCGAATTTTAAGAGGTATCAGAACTGCTTCAGGAATGCCTTGTCATTTACTGTATCCTGAAGAGACAGAAAAGCACTTAAGAGCCAATATTTTTTAACCTAACGTCAAAACTGTGGAAAACAGATGCCTGTATTCTCACAGGACACTACATCCACGGTATGCTTTATCTGCATCCGAGGAAAACACCTGCTGTGCTTCAGGTTGTGCAGGGCCACGTGTCTCTGATTTCCACTGTGCAGCAGGCGAGTCAGAAGATCAGCAGCACAGGCCTGGGGGTGAGATCCTCCTGCCACTGTAACCTCCCCACTGGAACAGCTCCTGCTGTCCTTCACTGCCTGCTGAAGCAGGTAAAACTTCTCACTGCTGTTCAGCAAACACTCTCCTGCCAGCAGGTGCAGCCCCTCCTGCACCACTGCTCCTGGCTGTACTGTTTTCATAAAGCAGCACTCTACAAAAATGAGCAGGGCACATGAACCACAACATTTATTTAGGGAACTCACCAAAGTATGATAATCATAACACTGATTTATTTCAATGCCTTCAGATTGAAAACCAGTCTAATTTCCTACTTAAATTTACTTTTACCCTTGCAACAACAATAACATAACGTTACAACCAAGATTTAAACATAGTTTCTCTGTTGGTTTGCACTGCTGATCTGTAAGTCAAAATGTTATGTTTTATCTGCATATTAAGACATAGAACTAATAAATGGTCAATAAAATTAGCACTGTAGATTTTTACATAACATACAGAACATTAATACAAATTATTTCAACTGAGATTAATTTTCCTGGCTTAGTTGCCTGAATTGGTATTCAAACCATAGGCTTCACTTCTGCTACAGTACTAAACAATACTAATCTGTAAGCCTCTTTCTTCCTCAACTTGATAAAAATTTCTAAGTATCTTACATTATTAATGGCCTTTTATGCTTCTGAAAGTGTGGGGTTTTTCAGAAGACAATAGCGGCCAGCCTAGTGGAGAGAAAAACTGAAGCTGAAAGCTGAATTTCCTCCCGATGTTATTAGTAAATTGCCATCAAAACCCAAAAATGCAGTAGGCTCCCCTCTAAACACCTGCCAGGCAAGCCATGAACTGAGACATGGGATGGGAGAAGCAATGACAGCAGGGCTATCATCAGCAAGGTAGTAACTACTGCAACCACACCTCTTCTTCGCATATAGGAAGCATTTTATTTTCCTCCTGTCTAACGTAAATATTTGCAATCAGGTCAGGTTTTATAGAACTTCAGAAGACTCCTCAGAATGGAAGCCAAAATCCCAGGACCAGATCCTGGGAATCTCAGAGAAAAGTGATGTGAGGGGAGACTGAAAGCAAGGATGGCAAACAAGGAGCAAAGGAAGCCATAGGAAGAACAGTCCTGCGCCAAAGAAACCCAAGAGGGAATAAAGTTGCAGTGTTTTATTTCCCTTGAAAAACAGAAACCAGGAGCAGTTCCTGCTAAGTCACCAGCTGCACCAACCTGACCCAGGCATGCACACCTCCAAACTCGCTTGCATCAAGTGTTTTAATTTCCACTCCCTCACCTCCCAAAAATACACCATTTATTTCACACTTCCAAAATCTTTCAAGTACCCATGCAAAATAAATCTAAAAGAATCTCCTCTGTAACATGAACACTGCAGACAAAAATACAACTGAGAACACATAATTTTAGGACGGCTTTTAAAAAATAAGAATGGAGGATATTCCTCTACAACACATTCCCCATTGCCCCAATATTTATTCTTCAGTTCTCTTTACATACTTTTTTTTCTGCACTGTTAAAACAACTGGGACTTTGAAGTACAGCTGCTTTCCATAGTGTTTCAGAAATTTAATTTCTAATCTGTATTGGCACAGAAACCTGCCCAAATAACCAAATCTCATCTTTCTCCAATTGAAAAAAAACCAAGAACGACTGTATGTCTGTCTTATCAGACACACCTTCCTTTAAATTCCTTTTTTTCTTAAACACAGTATTAATTTTAATTTAAAAGAAACAATTTCCCTTTGTTTACTAACTCCTGATACCCAGAAAACAACATCCTGTGGGAGTTTCATTCTGAAGTCCTGAGCATCTTCCTCATTCTGATCCCCAAAACTTGATTGATTCCAGCAAGCAATAAAAGCACACAACATACAGAATAATCTTACCCAACACATGCACAGATCACAAGTATTTGCATGTCCTTCTCAGGGACACAAAGCATCAAAATAGGAAGCCTTGATTCAAGAAGAGAGTCCTGAGAGAATGACCAAAAAGAGTTTCCATTCTGTCCCAGGAGATCAGCAACTCCGGGTCTTCCACATCTTAAACTAATGCCCCAACCCCAGGTAACAGAAATCAAGGAGTTAATAAGCAGTCACCATGTTTTCCTGCTTTTTTCATTAAATTAAACCTCATCTGAATTTCACAGATATTAGTACAACTCTTCTATTCACTATAACATAGTCCTTACAATGTTTTAATTAACTTTACTCTTTAAAATGCATGAACATTTCACATCACCTTTAAATATTTATTGACAGTTTAGATGAATATTTCATGCTGATTTAAAGAAAAGAGAATTTTCATAACACTTCTGTTCACACAAAATGGCAATTCTACACTCTCAGATATGCTCCCAGTACAATGAAAAGGAGTTTTTTACCTTGTTTAAAGCAAGCTATAAACACTGGCTACTGCAGAGAAATAAAAACATCAAGGATGAGTTTTTTCAAAGCTACTTAAGTGATTAGGGAGCCCACACAGCTCCCATTTAAATAAGCAGTAATTGCATGTCTCAATCTTTTAAGCAATTTTGAATATTTCATTGGTCTATGAAAGATTTCCCCAGTTAAGAGTAGTAAGTTGGGACTAATTAATTGAAAACATTACCTGTGATGTACAATGAAGAGAATTCTCATAGCACAAGTGAGTATTTTAAGATGCTAAAATTGACCACAAAAGCTCTACAAACACAGTAGCACAACAAAATTTAAAACCAACTACCTCATTTCTTCATAATACCTATCGTCCCTTTCAATTTACCATTTCTGTACCATTTTTTTGAAAGGTCTTTTAAAGCTGCTGGAGATGCAACAGAGTAAGAGCACTGTGGTGGGTCAGACCGAGTTAAGGAAGTTGGGGCCACAAACAGCTGAGACAGTCAAGGCAAGGCAGGTGCAAGTGCTTTCCCTGATGGTAAAACAATCAGTGCAGCCAGTGTTGGTTGTTTACACACAAACAGCCCTGTATACCAAAAAATCCACCTGTTGTAATACTTAATTCAAAACAATCTTTCCTATTGCCACAGAAGGTTCTAAATACTTGCAACTTCAGTAGCCAGATGTACTAGGAGCCAGAGAACAGGCACTTACAAAAAAATTACTTAAGAAACCAGCCTGACGAAAAAACCCAGTTAAAGCTGTCGCAGCAGCTTAGCACATACAGAAACCAAGGTACTAACGTGCAAAATGCCTTGCAAATATATTGCCCCTTCACAAAACTTTGTCAGTCAGTAGCAAAAGCTTTGCATTAGGTGGTAGAGATTCCAGACTTCAGTAGTTCCTATGCTAATTCTGCCTGAAGAAATAGAAAAACAGGAGCTAAAATACTTTAGCTAATGCAGAATACTGAGAGCTTGCTTTTCTTTGTTCTCAGGAAAAGCTAAAAATTGTCCCATATTTAAGGATATTCTTATATTTCGTAGTCATAAAACGGGTAAAAAAGCAAATGACAAGCACCCAAATAGAGGAGTGGAAGTGAGCACAGAAAACCATGATTCTTTTCAGAAAATGAACACTGTGGTTAAAACAAAGCACTTGAATATGCTGTGCCACAGCCATCATTACCAACATGCTCATTAGCATTAAATTAACATCGACATGAAATATCAGGATGTAAATTAACAGCAGATGATGCTGTGAAATTGTAAGAAATTACTGTTATTTGCCAGTAATTCAACCAACAAAAGCAAATTCGGTTTATCACATGTAAACTCCAACGCTGTGTTACAGTGTTTTGGTTTTCAACTAAAATCAACTAGCAAAAACAAAGAAACAAAAAAAGTTACAATTTCACACTCACCTGCTATCTGGTACTGCTCGTGTTGGACACTAATTACATCAATGATCAAATCCAGGCAGCAATTTAATCAGAATACTAGACTCAGTTTTACAGAAGTAATTCTAATTTTCAGCAGAAACTGCTTTAAATTATTTTCAATTAGATCTTTGCTCAATTAGGTCTTTTCCCCAAAGACCTGATCGTAATAGTTCCTAAGTTCTTTAAGGTTTCATTTCATCATTCTCTGCCAAAGCGACCACAACATTATGATCAAAACCACATTTGCAATAATTATGCCCTAAATAGTTTGCAGCACATCCATATATTGACTTACACTGCAGAGGTCAGATATTTCATGATAACTTAAAGTTCTGCATAACCTTCTCATCCATCGCAGGGTATTTCATGACACGAAGCCTGTACCGCATTCAGGAGCCATCCCAACACCCACAGCAAATGCTCAGTCAGAGCAGGCAGGTGGCAATAATTAGAAGGAAGATAAGCTGAGGTGACAAAGCAATGAGAGCACATCAATTACTGCCTGTCACTCGAACCAGGGAGCCTCTCCGAAGATGGACTGATACCACTGTATCACTCCCTATTATATTCAGCTTTTCTCTCCTTCATTTCCTCAAAGTGGAAGACTGCCACAATACCATTATGTTTTTTAATACAAGAGATTTTTTTATAAATATTCACTGTAGGCACAACACAAATTAATGTTTGGCTACATCTCACGGGCTGCACACTGTACACAGAATACTGCTGTGATTTCCAAGAAGTAAGTCACATGAGAGTAGCAGGCATGAACACTTCTGTTTGAGGAAGACGGAGGTGATCCCAGAATTGATAAGATTTGTTTTGGCAGAAAAAAGCATGAACTATGTATAGAGAGTCTGCTAGCAAAGTTTACCAACAGGAGATAAGGGACAGGGGACAAGAAGAAAATAAAGATTGTAATACATAATAAATGTGTGTAATAAAGAGAATACCTTCGCATCTTGCCGCTCCATAGATACACAAAGATTTTTATATAATTATGTATATAATTTTATACAAATATATAAATATTTATGTTTCCTACGTAATTTTATATATTTATATTTATCTTTTATATTCATATACACACAAATATATCTAAATGTACATCTCCATCTTGAGAAATAAGTAGAGACACTGTAGTTTAACTCCTTAAGGGATAAGAGCAAATACACTCTCCCAAGCCCCAGACATAGTGCTGAGTTACCAGCAAGAAGTTAAAACAAACCCAAATTTTGGAACCTTGAAAATTCCCAAAGAACAAGTTTGTCATCCCTTCCCTCTCTCTGCCGACCATCCTACAAAGCTGTCAAAGAACTCAAGTCACCTATGATCCAGCTGGTCTACAAGTAAGTAATTCTTGAAGTCAGTTTCAACATGTTTCTACACCATCTTTTTTTCCATAGGATTTCATAAATCCAACGTCCAAACGTATTTTTGCCTTGCAAAAAAGCAAAGCAAAATTAAACTCTGGCTTTAGACAACCAGCCCAACTACCTATATAAGCACACGATTACAAAAAAAACCAACTCAATCTGACAGACACACGTCACACAGTCTGTAAAACTTGTAGTCATCCTTCCTTCTGGCGATGCCGCAGCCAGTAAGGCTCAAAGTATAGGACAGCAAGACAAGAGGTTTCCAGCCACAGGAACACAAACAGGGAACTCGCCAGGTACAAAAACCCTTTAGACAGCAACTGTGCACAGACATAATTAAGTTTTGCTTCCATAAAATAGATGGAGGTCAAGAGAATCATGGCTAAGAGATTCTTCCTCGCCTTTCATCCTGGACTTCAAAAACTTCAGTTTAAATCCAGACAGCCACGGAAAATGGCTGATTTTCAAGCAAATGCATTTAGTGGAAAATGCTCTGACCACCATTAGAGCAGGTAGTTGGTACAGTCACTAATCTGACACAGAAAGCTTCACCATCCTTTTTTGCACATCTTCCTCTTCACTGTTTTATCCTCCAATAACACTTTTATACCCTATATAATTGCTTATGTTAATTGGCAGTGCAAAAACTCCCCACGAACAGTAGACTAAGCCTGTGAAATCCAATGTATTCAAAACCATTTTTATTTGCTACTCAAAAGCCATTCTCTTAGGATGACAAAAGAGGCAAGGACCAGGAGGAAGACCCTGAAAGCCATCCCTGGCTTGCACACACTTCTCTGCTGGACACGCCCCCCCCTCAGCCCCCCATCTCCACTGTGCTTTGTGCTGGGCTGAGAGCAGGAGGCTTGCAGGTAATTTAAGAGGGGATCAGTCATTATACTCTCCCTCACAGTACAGCGCTGTATAGAAACCACAGTAGAAAAGACAGGATGCTTTCATATCCCTTGGGACAAACGGAGCCATCTCTTGCAGTGGCATACACTGTGTCATAGGAATTCCAGTACCTGCAGCCCTATATTATTAGTGAGTCATTTCAAAGATTAGAAATAGAAACCTTTTAAGTGCATGTACACCATTACCCAATATTATTACGGAACACTGACAGCTGAACACTGCTCATCTCCCAGGAAAAAGACCCTCTTTTTTCAAAATTAAACCAATAATTTCTTCTATAGTACATCATAATTTTGTTTCATCCGTGTGTGCACTCCATCTATTGCCTTTCAATCAATCGTTCAAAACCTATTTCATGGAAGAAAAGATAGAGCTGAAATGCTCTATCTTCCTAAACAATATATAGCCAAGAACCTGATGCGCCAACCATAGGAAGCCAATGGGTGTGTGACACCTGGGAGGGGAAAGCACCCAGGGCAAGAAAAGAGGCAAGGAAGCCAGTGAAGCTGCCTCACTGAAACAAGTCCCACTAAGAAGTCTTTTGACTAATGGATTTAATCGTATTTATAAAGATTTCTGCTGTCACACTGAATAAAAGCAGCATGTTGATGAAATCTGAGAAGCATCCTGGAATGCATCCTAAGCATCACCTTCCTTGGCAGGTATGCATCCTACTCCGGGTCCCTGCAGCGCCGTGGCAGCAGCTTCACCCCCCACACTTCACTCCCACAGGTGACAGTGAGGAAGCGTGTGGAACATCCAGCACGGCTGGAGAACTCCAGAGAGGCAGGCAAGAAGCAGCAGCTGCCTGCGGAGTGCCAAGCTCCACACTGCTGTGTGGTTTTGTCTTTATGAACATCGGATCGGATCCAAGAAGTAAAGCATGGTATGGAATGAGCCCAGCTGCTCTGCTGGTCAAGGCACTGATGTGCAAATCAGAGCTCTCTCTAACTGCACACAATTCAGATTTTATGTCACCATCACTACTCAAAATGACTGAGAATTGAAAAGAGCCCATAATGCCATGTTTGCTCCAGCTCAAAGCATAACATTGATTTCTCTGCTTACAAACTCTTGAATCAATTCCTCTTCTTAAAAATTGATAAACACTCATTTCTAGTAGTCATCAATTTTCTGTTCAAGAAGTAAATAGAAATTGAAGCTCTTATGAGTAGGTGCTTCCTGCTTAACATCGAAACCATGCTAAAACCTGCACTTTCTGTACAAGGTACAATATGTAAAATTCCTTTGCAGCTAATTTTATACTTGCCCTCTAGGTAGATTATAGTTGTCAAGCCACAACTAATTTATTCCAAGTCATCTGCATGTGTTAAAATCTCACCACTGCCCTACATATTTTCCCAGAAAAACAACGAAACAGCATCAGATTTTCTCTTTACAGCTTCCAACAGCAGATGGGAAAATATCTAGTTCTTCATACAAGAGAAAAATAGAAGCTGCCATCAATGAGCTCAGGAACTGGAACACAGCTATAGGACTGCTACAACCTCAAACCTGTGCTGAGCCACAAAATTAAAATCCCAATAGAGTTCAACTACTGTTAACAGTGAGTGGTGAATCAGTGCACTGTAGGTCAAAATAAACCCAAGCGATCACTAGCTTTGGCTAAACACATGAGAAATGGATTTACATTCAAAACAGTCATCTCAACGAACAGTTTAAGACTCTGAAATATTGCAGAAAACATTTAAAATTAACTACCTTTTTTTAAAATAATTATATACATTGCTTGTTTTAAAAAGTTCTCCCTCCTTTATTTTCCAAAAGGAATTTTCAAGGTGAAGCTAAGAGGTGGCGAGTCAAATTTTCTATTTTACTGATGTATGTACACGTGTATGTGTAAATTTCTTAAATATAAATATAAATACATATTCTTAAAACTTATTTGCTTCTTCTCTCCAAACCTTGTTGCAGTTGGGAAAAAATGTAAAATGAAAGCCTCTGTGAGGAAAAAACAGGAGACTGTGGGAGGATGAAGACATTCTAAAATAAGTGGAAATGAAGTTTTAGAAGCAACTTGGAAATCATTTTCAGGCCAGTAGTTTAATAAGAAAAGACTTCCTCAGCCTAAAACGAAGCAAATTATACGAGCATCTTCAGAATTTAACCCGTGGGCCCAGATGAAAGCCAATGAAACAGCACAGGAAGATGGACAACTGACAAATTTCAGCTTCCAGTTTCACTGCAAAGGTTGAAGAGGGAATGGAGATGATACGCTGGGGGTGGGAAGGCAAAAGGACATGTCCAAAGGTGGAATAGGATTTTTACTGAAAGCATAACTGGCCAAGCAAAAACAGGGAGCATGAAATACACGTTTCTGATACCCTTTCAAATAGAACCTACCGAAAAATAAACTAATTCTGGTCGATGGTGACAGCAGACTTGTCTCAAGGGAGACACAGTTCATGCCTATCTCGAGGGGAAGACACCAAAGAGCCAGTGCTGCTGAGGGAGCCGGGGGAGCCTCGACATTGCGCACTGCCTGGGCTGCAATTCGCTTCAGGGGCCTGGCAGTCAGACAGACCCACATCCATCCCACCTCCTGCTCAAAATGCCCACTCCAAGCGTGAGGTTTCCCTCTGCAGCAGCCCACAGCCAACAAGGCTGAGCTTTGTGACTAAGTGGGAATACATGCTGAAAAGCAAAGGATAAAATAAAAAAAGCAACAAAAACATATTTACATGATCAGTATGCATTTCTAATGATTGTAAAACTCTAATTTGTAACTAGATGTTACATAATACAAAAAAACCCATACCTTGAACTGTCTCCGACCAACTGCTGTACATCACCACCCATTTAGGAGGCCTACCAGAACTAAAGCTGCTGCACCAGAGTTCAAGAACTTTCTGTTCTGTGTAGTCAACCAGAACAGAAACAACTTGGTGAAGTTGTTCTATGGAACACAAATATTTGGCTTCCAAGAAGACAGATGTCCCCCACATCCACACTATCTTGTTGGTTTACTCTAAGGAAGGGCTGAGGTTATGAAGCTTAAAACATAACTTTGTATATATGTGTTAATTTGAAATATCAGAGCTTACATAATTCAAGATACCCAGACTCTCCACTTGGTTGAGCACTCCCAATGAATGGGACTGAACTACTTTCAGGAGCTAAATCTCCCAAACTTAAATACACAAATAATTCTGGATTACAACAGCAGCAGTTGCCAGAGGAGAGGTTTCCACACCATTATCCCCAGCACACGGGAATTACATTTTTAAGTCCTCATCAGAGTCTGCATTATCTTATCATTCTTGATACACAACAAACTTCAGTGTTGCATTTAACAACTGTAACAGTCTTGGAATACTAGGTCGGAATTCACAATGAACAGAGGCTCTTCTCACAGTGGCCTCAAATCAATGGTCAGGGTTTATTGCCAAAATTAAAACGGAGGCATGTAAGCATACTATAGTATGAAGCACATACACATACGAGCCTACAAACCCAGGTATTGTCTAGTTCTGTATGAGGCATGCACTGTTCAGACGTGCTGCTTGATATTGTATTTAGATTTACATGACCCCCTCACAAACGGATCTAACTCAATAATCTTCACACACCCTGTGAAAAAGAAGGAGGTACCACTCACCCTACTTTACCGAAACATTTAATGACTTGCCCCAGGTCACACAGGAAATCTGTGGTGGTGAAGCAGGGAATGGCTCTCCCGGGATCTCTGAAATCCCATCTCAATATTCCGGCCACACTGCCACCCGTCCTCAGCCGTACTTAATACGACTAAATTACTGATGGCAACAAATAGCAGAATCTGACTTTCAGATGAGCTGATTTGTACAATGAGTCAATCCATAACTTTTGTCTCCTCCAGACACTTAGATCGATGGGCTGTATGCCCAGCACGTTATAATAACCCTGAAAAGCTTTTGGCTCAGCCTGCAAACACATTAGCATTAACTTAAATCTGCTGCTTTGTTTACTATACGAGATATCTGCTTGTGCTCTATGCCCAAGTGATACCAATTAAAGAGATCCAAATACAGAGCTCACAGAGCAGTACAAGACTAAAGCTACCCATGAACACAAAATTCACTAAACTTTAAGTGGTACTTATTGCTCCAAAGCATTATGGCCCGACAGTCACCTTTTTCTTTTCCAGTCATGGACTTGTCATGATTTACATTCAGAACCTTCCCCAAAAAGCAATTCAGAAAGCATTAGAAACTGGCTCCCCTCCCACTGCTTCTGAAATGGATTAACATGACTCCAGCCTTGGATCTGCATGACTACAAATTACAGTGAAGCCACCCTTGATTTAAGCTGTGGGAGAGCACAACAGGGAAATCACCAAAAATTCTGCTCTTTCAGCTCTTTAAACCCATTCATTGCGAGTCCACAGGGCCACACAGGTACCAGACTAAATCACTCGGAGGGAGACAATATCACCCAGTAACAAAAGGCTTTCCTTAGAGGTACAAATGTAGCAGGGCCAGGAGCAGCCTAATTACACTCAGAACACCCAAGCAGCACTGGAAGTGGTAATTTATCGACCATATCAGTGTAGCTCAGTGCACAGAATGAAAAGACAAGTGAAAGATTGTATCCAGACCACCTGAAATGCCCACAGCTTGCCAGGGTAGGCAGACCGATGCAAGCCAACAAAGTAATCCAGCAAAAACATAAACCAGACTTATTATAAAACCACACTTGGCTTTTACTGGGCTTTAGCAAAATGAGAGAAAGGTAAGATTTGAATTTTATTTCTAAACCTTTAGAAACAAGTTTTGGAATGGGTACCTAGACAGCCTGCTGAAATCCAGAGTCACTAATTACCCAGATGGGCAGCTAGGGAGACAATCCAAAAATCTATCCAGGTCAGCAGAGTGCTTTTTATCACTCGCAGTGGCCACCAGATCTAGCCCTGGGATACCAGTGCTGACGTGACTAGTACTGGCTTAGCCTTTAACTCAAGCAATAACCACCATCCAATGCCAACCTCTGTGTGGCTCTGCCCTTCTGCAAGCACAGAGAGTGGAAATAACCACAATACACACTGCACCGAAGTCAAACAGAACAGCAAAAGAATTTATTAAAATGTGTTTTCTTGCTCTTCTATACCAGCCCACTCTTCCATCTTGTGCTACCAAAAAAAGTAAAGGTTTCTCAGTTTAAAGTGCAACAGATTGACAAACACATTTTCCAGCAGCTACAACATCCTACTCTCTGGTAACACCTCCACAAAGCTCAAGCCCATTTGGCAGAAAAATGAGAGAAGCAAACAGCAACAGGGGAATTTCACAGACATGACCCCATCCATGTAAAACATCCATGTAAATCCACTCATGGCAGACTAAGTATGTTCTTAGAATGGATTTTCCCCTCTTTCAACACTCTACCAAAAACAAAAGTAGAGTAAAATAACTAAGACTAAAATGGGAAAGATGAATTAACATCTCTGGTATCTCCTTTTTTCCTCACCTGTATGAATGAAAACGAAGCTAGCAGCAAAAGCACAGGTTCAAAATCAATCTGTCTTTTGAAGAGGTGACACGCCCAAGGGCCTTAGTCGAGGCTCCATCCTTGGCTCCTGCATAGTCAGAATCCATGCACTGCTGCCAATGGAGCCTGGAAATCGTTTGGTGGAGCACCAGACATGAACAGCCCCTACATGCAGCTGTTTAGTATCAGAAACGTTAACTAGTGCTGCTTGATTATATCACAAGGAAAATTAAATAGGAAGCAAGGATTTCACATGCATGTCTGGTATTCAGGCTTCTCGAGGAGAAAGAAAGGGTAAGGAGAAAACCTCAGGAACTGAGGACATTTTGCTTCCCCTGAGCCCTCATTCATTCTAAGAGAAGAATCAGAATCCCTGACAATCTCCTATAGCAACCCCCTCCCATCACATAGAAGGGAAAATTTTTCTGGACAGCTCTTTACAGAGGACACAGAAAATAAAGACAAATCTCCCTCTGCCTCTTCCCACTTGGCATGATGATCTTTCTCACCCGACGACTGCAGAAACGCAGAGTTTGCACAGCTGAGGCAAGCCCCCCTTCCACGCAGCTATTCTACAGAGGCAGCAAGAGCACCTGTGCCTACCAACCCTACACGGCTGTGGGATGGCACAGAAAATTCCCTCTTCACCCAGCAATATGAATAGGGGCTTCCTACCCGATCCCCTCATCTGCCTGACGTGTTACTTTGGCAGAAGGCAGACTTCCTGCTTCTGCTGGAAAATATAAATTTCAATTAGCCCTGCCTGATATTTACATTTGAGTAATTCCTTACACAGGACAAGCTCTGCGGTTGCCATTGACAAATACCACCAATGGAAAAAAGAAAAACCACAAAACCCCACCACCCAAGCCACAGTCACGAAACACGACACCCTTGCACGGGCTCTTGGATGGACAGGGACCCCGGGTAACTTACTGACGGGTGTATTCCTTCCTCAGCGCCGGGTTCCTGCAAGCCGCCCGTCACAGCGCCGGTGCTGCCGCAAGCCGCGGGCGCTGCCAGCCGCCCCCCGCCTGTGACAGCGCCGAGCAGGGAGCCCTCCCTCTCCCCTCCCTCCTCTCCCGGTATGTCCAAGCTTGCTCACGCCAGATCTGGAACACGAGCACGCAGGACGGCACGGAGCCCGCTGCTGCCCCCGCCGGGCGGTGGGGACAGGCGGGACCCCCGCCCACTCGCGGACAGCGGCGGGGCGGAGGCTCCCGGCCCGCCGTGACACCCGTGGAGGCGGCCTCGGACCCGCACCGCCCCTCTGCCCGTTCTCCGCCGTAACCCGCGCCCGTAGCGGGGGAGGAACCTGCGTGGGCACCCTCCAGGCTCGGCTCGCACGAGGGGCTGGTAAGGGAGCCACAGCCTCTGACAGACTACGCGCACACACCGCTGTGCTTCGTTCCCCCACTCCCCTCTTCCCCCAGCAACGGACAGAGGGTACATCTGGGACAGGGGCCGGCGAGTTAGGGATAAACCAAGCACAGTAGCTGTGCTGGGAGCAGGGAAAACGGGGAAACTAAGCGAAGCAGCTGCTTCCAAACAGCTTTGCTGAGCCACGACGAGGCCAGCAAATGGTGCTAGTTTCGTCTTAAGACTTCTCATTTTGCTTTACTGCTGCATTA
This sequence comes from Oreocharis arfaki, assembly GCA_013398015.1. Lineage (NCBI taxonomy): Eukaryota > Metazoa > Chordata > Aves > Passeriformes > Paramythiidae > Oreocharis > Oreocharis arfaki. The sequence continues at coordinate 183,307 of VZRR01013434.1, read as the reverse complement.
TCATATACTTCTGAGGCTACAGCTATGCTAAAATGATCATGGAATCACAGAACAGCTTAGGTTGGAAGGCATCGCACAGATCATCTCCTTCTAACCCCCCACAATGGGCAAGGACACCTGCCACTAGACCAGGTTTCCCCAAGCCCTGCCCAAGCCTGGCCTTGGACACTTCCAGGGATGGGGCAGCCACAGTTTCTCTGGGCAACCTGCTACTCTGGCCCCAATCAGGGCCTCACAGCCGAGAACTTCTTCCTAATATCCAATCTAACTCTGCCCTCTGTCTGGTCACTCTATGCCCTTGAGACAAGTCTCTCTCCAGCTCTTGGAGCCCCTTTAGGTACTGGAAGGTCTCCCCAGAGCATTCCCTTCTCTAAGCTGAATGACCTGTTCGAGATGCAAAGCTGGAGTGAGAAGTTAAGCCTAAGCCAGTACTCCAAGGAACATCCAAAGGCAAAACCCTGGAAAAGGAGAGGCTGAGAGAACTAAGGGCAGAAGGAGAGGCATGTCATGGGATAGGGCTGGCAGAGGGCAAACAGCATCTCACCACCTCCAGTGAAACACAGCACAACGCAGAGCCCTGCTTCAACAGCTCCACATCGCTTGGCTCCACACGCTGACTCACGAGGTCTGAGGAGATGTTCAACTGCATGGGCTGTGCAAAGCACAGAACGGGGGCACCCTGAAAATACCATCTGGTTCAAAGACAACAGGTAACACCTCATTCTTCTTCTATTTCATCATCACTTTGGCACAGAATGGACAAAGCGCAGTGCTTTTAAAATTTAAGGGCCTCCTCAGCGCAACAACAGGAACTTACAACGCAGGGCACCAGGTATTTTCCATAGCTGTGCACTTGTCAAAAAAAAAAAAGCTCAACAATTAAGCATACAAAAACCTTGTCGTGCAGGCAGATGGATATTGAAGCCGGAATTGTTTCAGCCACATAAGGTTTGATAATTTTAGTAAGAAAATATTAACCCACACATCAAGGAAAAACACAAGATAACCTGTGATGTGCTGCAAAAATCAACAGATTGGAGCAAGGGTTAAAGGGAACAGGAAACATGAAGAAATGCAAAAATAGAAAGAAGCTATTCTGTGAAGCTGTACACATTAGCTCTTGTCAGTACTGTCTGGAACCAACACAGAGAGATTTAATAGTTCTCAATACTCCCATTAAAACTGTAAATTACATTTAAAAAAAAAACCAGCGTAACTATCTTAACAGATCTCTTCCTGTACATTCCCTCCCCCCTTCAAATTAATTACATTATGCTTCCACATCACTGACATAAAACGACTATGTGACCTACAACATCATTCTGAGACCAAAGCAAGCAGTGATACTGTGTGTGCAGCCCGACGAGGCTGGGAATTCCGAATCCTGCAGCACAAAACATGCACCAAGTGCAACACAAAGGAAGTCAGGAATAAAGCAAGCTAGGAAATCGCTGCATTGCAATAGGTGGCATGAAACATTCATTTGTTTTTCCCTATTCCTCCTTCTCTCATTTTCCAGATACATCTAAGTTGTTTCATTCATAGCAAATGGAATCGATAATGCTTTTAGCTCCGATTGCATAAAGAGCTCAGCATAATACCGCACCCACTTCAAACCAAACCCCTTCTGGAATTACACAGGAGCAAATCCCAAGTGTAAAAGAAATTCTGGAGCAGGCCCAGCCTAGCCATAAAGGAGGGTTTTTTAGTAAGTAAATACACATATATACACATGCATCGGAGCTTTGGGAAGGATGGGGAAAGCAGCAGTATTTCAATGCTGCTCAGTGAATTGGGTGTCAAAGCAGCTCTCATGGGGAGGAGCAGGTCATTTCACTAATTAAAGCTGTCCTTCCATGTTTCATTTCCTGACATTTGAACAGTCCGGTTGCCTTGCCGTGGGCGGAATGGAATACGCCACTGAGCTCAAGCCAAAGGCTGATCACTTGTGACTCAGCTCAAATTAAAATACACAAATAAAAAGCTAAACCAACAGGTTACTACCCAAAGATGCATCCATAGCCACTGAGCTTCAGAATGCCTTGTTCAACATGGAGTTAAATTATCTTTCTTACATCACAACTTCACTAACAAAAAGAAGTGGCCAAAGCAACCTCTCATCAACCAGCAGAACAAGGGGTTTTCTCCTGCTAGGAATGTTTTGAGGGTTTCACCATCAAATAAGGTTTCTGCACAGTAACAGGCTACTAAAGAAAAAGAAAAATATTCTCTCCAGCATCAATCTCTTCAGAACTAAGCTCACAAAAGGCCAGCTGTGAGAAGAGCCTTTCATGCACTGTCTCCTAAACCACTAAAGGAAGGACAATCATCACCTTCCGGGCAGAGCAAGCCACAGAGCAGCAGTTGCCAAACGCCATTAGCCCAGGTCTACAAAACAGTTTTGGACTACTGGAGATCAAAGCCTCATGTGTTTCAAAGGCAATGGGGATGGTTTGGAGTTTTTTAAGTTCCATTCTCCGTGACAGTTACTTCATGGAGGTAACAGCAACAGTGAGCCTGGAGATCCCTCCCAAAAGGAACTGCTCCTGAAGGGATGCATCAGAAATTTTATAGAAGCAGATCCATATTCCTCCCAGGGGCATCTCTACCTCCAGAGAGGGCAAGACAACATCTACCCACACATTCGGGTCTCCACCTTATCTATCCACCACTAACCCCGAACCAAATCCCCCAGAGGCATTTGGCCAAGCAATAGGAAAAGCAAAAAAAAAGGATGGTGCTTATGTCCTTGACTTCCACTTCCAAAACCTAGGGGTTTTGAATGGAAACCCATCAGGAAAACCCATTTGGTTCACAAGGCCAAATTAACAAGTGAAAGATGCTGGAGAGTCATTTTTTGCTTCAAAGGATAACTTCAAACAATTGTTCTACACTCTTGCCATTTTCCTTCGCCCTTGTTTGCCTTCCCTTCCCCTCAAAGCTTTACTGGTAAGGGAATCTAACTTCATTTACAGAGTAGGCAAAAGGAAGTTCTCTGGTATGTGTTCATTTCCAGCATTAGGCCTTCCTAATTAAATTTCTGCGCATCTCTGTTCAGCGTTAGAGCTACAGGTAAAGGTGTCTCCTGCAGTTCAGCCACCAGCAAGAGCCAAACTAAGGCTTTTTCCAAAGCCCTCAATGAGAACAAGCAGCTTCCCACAAACCTAACAATTCCCTGGGGAACTGGCATCACAACAGGTAGCTTTCATCAGCACTCCCAGAGATGACCACACTGTAATACTTACACAAGCACAGATCCACCAGCTGGATCTACTCTACAGTATCCATCAAAACTCAGATTCTCATTTTTCCCCCCCAGAGAAATTGTAGTCTTATCACATCAATTCATCCTACAGCCTGTGGAAATCAGAGCTACAACATCCGCTTGCTGAGATAACAAAATTTGCTATAAAGCACAAACTTGGAAAAATCACATTTTTGCTAATTGAGTACAACTTTTCCTCAGGCTTTCACCTACCCTCAAGGGATGCTTACTATCTTCTGGGATTAAACTCACTGCAGAAGCCTTTGGAGTGTGCCAAGCATTACTTACCCTTGCACACAGGCCATTCCCAAACCAAATGTATTGGGAATACTTTTCCCACTGCATCTGAGGGATGGCAGGGAGACAGTGTGTGGAAGAAAATGAGCAGAGCCTGAAGAGTAAGATGCTGGCAGGAGTCAGTGTGAACAGAGAGGATTTTTATAGTGTCTCCTTTTACAACTTGAAAATAAAAAGAGTTCTCAGTACTGAAAAACACCCCCTCAGCCTACGGATGAATCTGTACTTTTAAACAAAAGCTTCTTGTTAAACAGCAACAATTAAAAACAAAAACAAAAACCCCTTAGCACACTATATATTTTAATGGAACCGTCCTTGACATGCAATAAGAAGGCAAATTCGTTTCCTGTCAGCCTGACTCAGTCTAATAGACTTGGAAGCTGCAGTTTTTCCACACCTCTTAATGACTTGTTGCAATGGAGATGAGTGCTCTGCGTACAGCAATGCCATCTTCTGGCACAGTTCCTGTGAGAAAGGCCACTTGCTGAATACCACTACAAGAAAGCTCCTGTTTCGGGCAAACAGAAACTCAGACTCCACAATAAATCTTGAATATTTCCCTTCTCCACTGCACTTGCTGTTGGGCTCTAATTGTTCAAGGGCGTGGAGCGAGGCAGTGGGAACACACACTGTGCCGCTGTAGCAGCAAACTCGCTCAAGTGTCTCCTAAAGGCGTGCCAAGTGCAGCACTGAGAGCGAGCATTTACAGGCTGAAGACAGGGATGAGTTCAAAGCCCATCGATGGAGGAGTCTGGCAGGAAGAGCAAGTAGTCACCCAGAGCCAACTCTGCACATCCCTGGGAAAACATTTCACACATCTGACTTATTTAACTTTTGTGTTCCCAGACAGAGAATCTGTATTAAGCAAAGATTGAAAACACCTAATACTTACACTGAGGAAATAAACACGGGCTGGCAATCCATAACTTCCTCACCATTCTCACTTGCTCCAGAAAAATCTCCACTTGGCATATGGAGGCATAGTAGGACAGGCTCAGGATAAAGATTCCCCACTAATCCAACACCTCTGCTTCCCCCTTCCCCCCCCGAGTTGGTGAGGTTCATGCTGCAAGTATGTATTGAGAGCACAGATTTTAGACCGAGAAAATCGGATCCTAAACAGTTCTAGTCTGAAATAATACCTGAGAAGAAATAACACTGGATTTCCTATCTACTGTATCATTTGATACCAAAAGACCTCCCTGGGAATCAGGTGCAACGCAGAAGTGCTAATCTGGCAATCTCAGCCAAAACATCCCATGCTCTGCTGCTTCCAAGATATCCCCACCACTAAGACAGCAACCACCCAACTGCAGTTGATCCCTTTTCCTCTCTGACATTTTCATTCTGCAACTCATCCCAAGAGCTCAAAAAAATAAAAAAATACTTTGCAACACCCATAAAAGCACAATTTCATTTTCTCCCCACCAATGAGAAAATAATTAAAGGAATTGGGTTTTGTGACTGAAATCAGCCACTCTGGTTCCCAGATACTTGTTTATGAAAAAAAAGTATGCCCTTCACATACTTATTAAATAAAAGAAGAGCATATTTTAAACGTTTATGCTTTCATGTATGAGAAAGATATTTTGGGCTGCAATTTGTCAACAGTCGGACAAAACTGAAAAAGTGTCCTCCTTTCATTTCCAATTGCTTTGATGCCTTCCATTGTTTTTCCTTTGCTTCTTTCCCACTGTCAGTTTTGTTTACCTCCTCTCTCCCATGTATCTTTCAATTTCCATAAAAAGTGGCCTTCCCCTACTTCCCTGCACAAGTTACCCACCTTTTGCTACTGCTCTAAGTTAAACACAGTTTTTACAGAGGCCCCCCGCTGTGAAGAGTATAACCTTCCTCAATGCTTGTAATTTACCTCATAACACATGGTTTGTGCAAAAAAAGCAACCAGAAAACATGTATTTTAGAGAAAGGTTTACACCAGTTACTTCCTAAAGAAGAATTTCACAAGTTTTGGACTTGAAAGAAGGTATGTGACAAATACAACCAAAACAGTTTTAAGACCACTTCAAGTCCTGGATTTCTGGTTTTTGCTGGTGAGCAAGTTAACTGGCTGTCACACCAAAGGTGTCCTTTTTTTAAAACCAGAACCTTCCAATCTGAGTTTCCCATGCAGATGCTCATGGAAAGCCAGGTTTCTTTTAGTATCACTTTTAAAGAACAGCTACTTTGGCAAACCAGACTGTCTGAATCCATCAGCATCTTGGCCTGGCATGACTCAAGGCTGTGCCCCGACAAAAACACCTTCTAATCTACACTGCTAAAGCATTAGAAGGAAATGAGAGGAAGAAATGCAGCCATCAGAATTGCTCTAGGAGATGCCTGATTTATTTGAACAACATTAAAGTTGCAACATGAGTCACATTTTAAGAAAATGTGTATGGGAAATGCCTATCTAAAACGAATTCTTAGATGTCTAATAAACAGAAAGCTCCAAGTCAACTGCTTCCCAAAATAAGTGTGTCTAGATACTCTCATTCCCATAGATTCCCATTAGACCAAGGTCAAGAGTTATATATATGCTCCATTCTCTCAACAATTCTTACTAGTCGATAATAATTGGCTGTCAGAAATCGTCTGTCTCAACTTTCACAATTTTGAATATTTTCAGAGGAAAACACTTTGATCAGGCTCTGCGCTGACATTTTGGCTGAAAGAAGGGATGCCTGTATGGAGGCCTGGCCTACAGCTCAAGTGCATTTCTCAAAAACTGTTTTGATTTATCTGGTAAACCATTCCATAAAAAACAGCCAGGCAGGCACTTCCAAGAAAACAACACTATTACTGGAAATCTCTTTGGTTAAATAGAACTTACCCTCTGGACACATTTACATAACAACCACTAACACTGGCCCAACATATGTAGTAAATAGAACAAACAGGCAACCACAGTCACTCGAAACACGAGGCTGAAGAGCTGACACGGTCCGGTTTGGGTTTAAGGCCCTTTCAGGCAATCATCCTGTTTGTTTCTTCCTCTTGTGGGGGAGATCCATCATTCAAAATAATATTGCTTGGGACTTGCTGCCCAAATACTCCATCATTGCCTAATTTTGCTTTTTAAGAGTATTTCAGTGTTGAGGTTTTGCAATCATCAAGCAATACAGCAAATACCACAGTTATGTCTAGCAACCACACAAAAGCTGTACAATCAGCAAGGCGCCCAACAGGGCAGCTGATACAAAAATGGTGCTACTGACATTTTGGAAGCTGCATATTTATTTTTCTTACTAACGAAGAAGTTACTAGCTTAAAGCTACTGCAATATTTTAGTCATTTATGCATTAATACATATGATACCAGAAAGAAAAGCTCATTTTTTTTAATCTTACCCTTCCATCTCGCCAGCGGCACCTTGAAGTTAACCAGGCTTCCAGTACAACTGCGCCTGCAAGCAGCTGATAATCCAGCAGGGCAGCTCCAGAGGTGAGGATACAAACTGTCATGCCTGGGTGCAGATGTTTGAAAGCAAAAGCCATATTCTTACCTCAGCTCTAGCAATCTTCCTCTGTGTGAGCAAACAGCAGGCTGCCTGACAAGCTTTTGCAGAGAGATGTGAAATCAAGATACAGTCTCCAATAGGTGTAAATTCAACCTCTCACAAGATGAAAGAAGTACCAACAATGAAGAACATGTTGCTAATTTCAAGACCTCATTATCTGAGAGGTCTCGTCACATAGGTTTAATAGGTCCAACCTCTGCTGGCTCTGGCAAACCTTCAGTAAACAAAGACTTCCAATACCCAACATATGAAGAAGCTTGGGAAATACAAACCAAATTGAATTTAAAAGCACTTAGAGCCAAACATAATAATTCTGCAGCTCAGTGGCTGAACACAGTGGGTTTTTTCCTCCTGAGTCCTCTCTTCAGAGACTGTCCAACTACACAAACTAGGCAACCTTGCACATGTGCCTGGAGAGCTCTTCACCCAGTGCAGATGTTTAGCTACAGTCCTTCCTTTGCAAGGGCATTTAAAAACCCTTTAAGGCACAGAGGACAGTGTGATACACAAACACATTTGTATACAGGATATCTGAAACATGTACATGGTTCAAATACTTGGCTAGTTCTATGACTTTTCTTCTGAAGTTCATGCATCTGGGTAAACACAAGCATTTCCATGTCTACTGGTGTCCAAATTCCTCGGGAGCAAACACAACAATTAAATTTGGAGTCAGAAGTTAAATATTTGTCTTCTCAACTAACACACACCAGCAGCCCCTTTTCAATAGCGCTTGTGTCTGGCAACGCAGTCAAACACTGGGCTCTGATGGCAACACCAAGGCTGGTGGTTTGTTTTGGTTTTTTTAATAGCTGTGGGGTTTTTTGTCCATATTCAGAGTAACATCAACTAGCCTTTAATCCCTGCAGTTTTAAAATGAAGTAAACCAAAACAAGGCAACTCTGTGGAGCTTGCATTCAGGATCACAGATGATGTAGCTGCTACTCCACACCACGTTTCAGAGCTGGTTTGACACTGCTTTCTTTGGAGCCGTAGCTCACTGCCAGCTGAGCAGAGCACTTGTCAGGTAAAACAGGATTACTGAATGTTCCTGCCTCAAGAAGGCGAGACACGAGTGTTCATGGCAGGGAATTGTGATTGATGACAACTCATCTCAAAAACCTGGGACAGACTTGTCCATTTTTTCTTTTTTTTTTAAACTGACACATGCTGATCTGCCCTTTAAAAACATACTTTTGTTGTATCTCCTACTGTGAGCGAAACAAATAAAAAGCTGCCTAAATCACGACAAAAGTAGCTTCACCTGTGACCTGCAACACTTCATTTAGACTTAGAAAACAGAACATTCCCATCTTTCCTGATTCCTTGTTTCCAACTGTTCTGGCCACCGGTGTAAAATTTTCACATCAGTTTCCCAGCTTCACAGTAGAATAACTTATCAGTCTAATAACCAGTGTAATGTAAGCAATACACTACTGGATGCAACACTCCTTCCACTTTTGCAGGAATATAATCCTTAACAGAGACATTTAGGTACAAGCAAGAGATACAATTACATTTGCACAGGTTTTCCACCCGCAGGAGGGACAGAAAACCAGCACAAAAGGCCAAGTGCAAACCCTTGTCCAGTTCTTAGATTTTAGAAGAGAAGGATTTCTCCAAATGTGTACTGATTTCTATATGCATGTTTACGTTCACCTAAATTTGATACTTACATCGCAATATAAATTATACATTAAATGGGCTGAGTGAAATACATAGTCATTAACATACTTAAAAATGCAATAGAAGTGTTACCTTTTACAGTTTTTCCATGGCTTCCACAGGATCTTAAGGATAAAAAAGTCAATGGCTCAGCTGTCATAATCTACGTTACCATGGTAAGCGTTCTGCCATACATAATTCCATCTGCCTACAAACAGGGACCAAAAATACATATTTGTGTCATCTCTAAAGGAGAAGATTTAATTTTTCACTCCTATATCAAAAAAACCACATTTATATTGGTAACTGCATTTAGGTCAGAGTTACTTTATGACAACTACAGTCAATATGCCAATTACAGATATCAAGAGTTTTAGAAACATTCTAGAAATCACCCATTTATAGTAAGAAATTTTTACTGTCTTTGATTTCTTAATACTTACTTTGCCTGCTCTAATCCTTTCAGCTTCCTACAATATGAAAATTATAGAAGGTACCTTAAGCCAGTATTTTCCTATTTTTTTCTTCCAGATGAGTGTGTCAATGTGCTACTCCAGCTATTTCACTGGAAAAGTAAGTCTAGAGGGTTTATTGCAATTTCTTTATGAGGTACACAATGCATATGCTGCCCAGTAGATCTTTAAAAACATACATTGCCACAGCAAAAGAACAGACATAGCCATGTAAACCTTCAATTACCTTCCAACAAAAAGCAGTGCTCCCTTTGGAACAGGACTTGATATTGCCTTTTTTACAACACTGTACGTCCTACCAGTGAGCAACTGTGTCAAGTACAAAATAATTTCTCTTGGGAACTGTTTAACAAAGATAGTACATACTCTGCAACAATAAGCCACTGTGCACTTATAGATTAATTCTTCAGGCTGCATGCACAAGCCTTGGAAACTCCATGTAAAATCCACCTGAATTAAAAATCAAGACAAAATGGGTATGGATACACCATTATCTCTCCAACCTCTTACACACATTCAGTTTACATCAAGATGTGTGTTGCAACATCAGCTCACTCATTCTAAATAATCACTGGCAGTACATTCCAGAAGTAGAACTTTAATAAAAAGTATTAAAAACCTGTTCTTTATGCAGACCTGAAGTTCACTGCCTTTAAGTGAATATGGATTCTGTTACTTTTGCAGGAGCAACACAGACTGAAAAAGGGATTTCAAGCTGCAGATGAAACTAAGGTGACCAACCCCCATGAAATCTTTGTTGAATAGCAGCAGGACTGGGCAGATAATTACTTTATGCTCTGGGGTTGGTTTGTCATAGCAACAGTATTGGAGGAAGCTGGAAGGTTCACTAGCAGCTTGTTTTTATAAAACACGGCATTTCTAGGATTTCAAATTGATAGATCATAATTAGGATCACAGTCATCATGACATTCTATTACTCATTTCAAAGAAAATCCCATGGTGATGTTGCTCAGCAATTTTCTCTGACTGAAATGAATCTCTAATCTGCAAAACCTTGATGAAAAGGAAAAAAGGAATCACAGATGCAACACAGCCATACTTTGAGGGAAAATCGTTACAGGGAAGAGAGGAGCATGCTGCATTTATACGCCCCAAAAAGTTCAGTGCCAAAGCTCCCACAGGCACTACTCAAATTAAAGCTCCATGGGACAGCAGTAGTAGAGGTTGGCCCTCTCCTCATCTTCCAAACGTCTCAAAGGACAGATCCTCCAAGAGGTTTAAATCACTTTCCCTTAGCAGAACACAAAAAGGTGAGCAACTGCCCTTCAAACGTGTGGGAGGCAGCTCCAGGTAAAGGTCTAGGTCTGTGTGCACCCCTCCAAAACAGGCACAGCAAGAAGCCGGCTGACAGGTGCAGAGAATACCAAACTATGTTTAGTTGCAGCAAAGGCTGTGTCAGGTCACATTACAAATAACCAGAGCTTTCTTCCACCCCCAGCACCACTCTCGGAGATGCCAAGGTTTGCCCCTCACCTCTGCACTGAATCATCGGCAATCTGGAGGTTTTAAAAATACCACTGCAAAGGAGATCCCAGTTTTGTCAGGAGATGAAGAGCTGCATCAAGGGAGCAGCAACAGCTTAGTTCAAACATGAGTGCCAAGACCAGAACCAACTAAAACACCTGCCAGGAGCAGTGTCAGGCTGGGGGATAAGATGTTATCGCTCATTAGCCCATGCTGAGCATGCAATTGATTAAGTAATTTCATATCAGAAAAACAGAGCATCAATTGATTTTCTGCAGTGCCTGCACCTTGTACCAAATCTCACCACCACCTCCAAGACCTGTCACACAAAATGCTTTGATACAGATTTCATACACATTTGCTTTACTAAATATAGACTTTCTTCTTTGAGCTCAACAAACAGAAGGGGAACTGGCAGCCCCTGGAGCCAAAAGGAGTTTTGCAGAGGTAATTTTACTTCTAAATATTTATACCCACCTCTTCTGGCTCCCTACTTGCTCTAACTTGCCCACCAGACATTTTGAGAACCACAAAGCTCGCCCCTTGGTCATTTTAGTGCCACAGAAACTTAAGATCATCTGTCCTTCTCACCCTCTTTTTCAAAATCTATAGTTTTCTCCAATTGCATCCTTACAACTTCATCATTCCCATAAAAGCAGTACAAAAGTCAAGTTTATTGTTTGGGACTTTCGCTTGTTTCAGCAAGCGATCCATTAGGATGATTAACATAAAGCAAAGGCTTGCTCAACACGAAATTCCCCCTCTAAAGGTGAAGTGACACACATAACAGCTCGCTATTCCAGTAACAGGAATGAGTGCTCAAGCAGCAGCAATCGGGGCTCCTGCTCCAAAGAGCTTCCTAAGCCATGCTGACTGTGTGCAAACAAACACACAAGAAATCTATCAACTCCAAATAGGCCATTGTGAAACTTTCAGCCGCAAATTTGCACATTGCTTATGCAAGGCTTGGACCCAGCAGGTAGCAAGTCTATTATCCATTGCTTTCAGCACATTGTGACCCTCGGGAACAGCCTGTTCTTGCTCTCTTGTGCTGACACTTGCTTGGCATGGGGGGTAAAAATAGGACTGCAATGGCATCTTTTCATCAATTATTGTCATCTGACAAATCATGTGTGCTCTTGGTCCCCGATAAAGGGACCACAGTCAGAAAAATTCAAACCAGATCCAGGAGTGCCAGCTCTGTTTCCTGGTTTTCAGGTATATCCCAACAGTGTCCACACCAAAGAAGCTTAAAATGGTTTGGAACATCCTCCTTGTCAAATACCAGCCAGCCAGGACAGAGCGGCAAATGCACACCAAGGTAACAAAGATCCCAGCAGGGATCCCAGGTAGAGCATTTCCAGTGCAAGCCTCCAACTGCGACACAAATAGCCTCATTAAAGGGCAGGTTCAGATACAAGAAGCTATTTATAGGCAATCTAAGACTAAATTACTAGTGACATGCTCTGGATCTAAAAATTCCCGAAGTTTACAGTGTTACAAGAGCTGTACACGCAGCATGTGATGCCCCTGAGTGCTACGCCGGGCGAATCCACAGGCTTTGGCTTCTGTGCACCGACCAGCTGCTGCTCCCGGCAGGAACTAAAACCATCTTGAACCGAGGCCAGGCTATTCACATCCAGCCCGAGCAAGCTCGAGTTCCCAGAAAGCTCCTGCGCCGCCACGAGAGAGTTCTACTCCTGCCCAAGTCCTGCCCCCTCCCCTGCCAGCTCCCGCCACCCACGCTGGGCACACATCAGAGGGAAGGGCAGCCTCCATCACCCACTGCCGCTGGAGCCCGACATGCATTCCTGAGCGCAGCAGCAGCTGGGGGTCACAGGTCACCAAGTACTGGCAGCCATCCCACACCCGGAGCAGGGGGGAAAGCTAGATTTTAGAAAGATAAAACAACAAACAAAAACGTCTCTGAGTACACTCAAAGAGCCTACAAGGGATACTTCAGAAGGGTTCTGCTCGTGGGATCCAAGAGCGGGTTACGAGCTTAGATCACATACCAAACACTCCACAATTAATCACAAACTTTATTTTTGCCTCTTGGAGCTGCATATGTGGGAGTGCAGTTGGGGAGAGGGGGTGTTTGTGCTGTTTTTAACACAAAGATTTTGGGTACAAGCTATTTGTGATGGTGCAGAGGAGCTGTAAAAAGCAAACTGCCCTCTGTTTGCTATTTTCTGAATAAACATATATAGACACACAAATAATCTAGAATTGCCTTTTTTTTTCCCTTAAGAAAAAAAGGAACAACAACATTTAGAAACACTGCAGAAGATGAATGAGGTCTGGACACCCTCCCTCTTTTCAGAGGTAAGCTCGTAAAACAACACTTCACCATCTGACCTAACATAAACGACAAGGGTATTTACAGCACTGTGTCACTCGTTCGAACCCAGCCAGCCCGAATGCCTGAAATATATTCCCACCCATCAGATGCCTGTAAGCATTCCATGAGATTCAAGTTCTGTAACAGGACTTATAACTTACGCCAAGACCTCTCACGACTTTTGGAAGACTGACAGGACTTGAGGTTGCACACCATTTCCTCACCTGAATCTGTGCCTCACACACATCCCACGCGCTGCTCATGGCGCAGCCTTCTTCCTACCCCAGAAACATCACCTTCAAACACCCAGATCATCTTAATAAATAATGCTCAAATGAAGCAAGGGGTGCATTTCATAAAGCTTCTCAGCAAGCACAAATTTAATGCTAAAGGCAACACATAAGTAAGTTGTGGGAGCTCGTCTTCGCTATAAGCGGTCAAAGCACCCTTCCAGAGACCCCCTGGGAGAGACAGGTCAGCAGTTCCATCTCCTGGAGCTGAACCTTTATTTGCCCCAGCAAAACTAAACTCAAAGAGTTAACATGGCAAACACCCAAAACGTCGTGCAGGGGGATGCTGCTGAATGAATCCTTGTTGCATAAACAAAGATTCCTTTAATATAGGAAGTCTGAACTGCCCCGTGACTTAGTGTGCTCCTACTTCTCTCTGGGATCAGTCAAGTTCTGCAGATAAACCAAAATGCTTCAAGACCACATGACCAAAGCAAACAAAAAAATACAATAAAATAAATAACCAAACTGCATAAGCAGAGACAATACATAATACCTCTGTAACCCATTTTCTGTCCAGAGTTACTCCTGACACTTGTAGTGAGCGAGGCGCAGCTTTTGGCTCTGAAGCTCTCACACAGAAATTTTACCAGTTTGTTTCAGTCAGATGCACACTTGCAAAGCTCTAGATACCTGTGCATCAACAATGGATGCAGGATACAGCCTGCTTTTCCCACCTGAGTTCATGAACCTCCAGTGGGTAATGAACAGCAATTTCTAGCTCACACCCCCTCCTTAAATACTTTTATATTTTGAATACAGTTACATCTAAAAACTTGCATCCTGCTGGATACCACAGTTGTTTCTGTGTTCCCAGCTGACTCACCATGCCAGTAAGGACGATCAGGCATTTCAGAAAGAATGATAAAAGGAAAAGAAAGGACAGCCATCAGAACAGAACATATTGTGTTTTCCCCACTCCGTTAGTCAATTCCTTATTAACACTTAACAAGGAGGATTCTACAACTCATTTCCCAGCCAATGTTTATACAGAACACCCCTTGTGGTTTCTGAGGTGGCCTCACACAGTAGGTCACCCCCCAAAAACACGTAAAGCCCTCTACAAAGACAACTTTGCAATAAATACTTCATAATAAAACTTACATACACACACAATATGTTCATCGTACAGTAGGACTGCAAGAAGCCCTACTATAACTTCACAAAGGTCTTACCTCAACAGGCAACAAAGCTAAAGATATTAAGAGCAACAAGCTGTATCTCCAGCAAACAAATGCAGTGATTAGCATAGAAAACCTCACAAACTGTTTTGATGGTTTTGGACAGTGTGGGTATTTTCATATGTTTTCAGGCTTTTTACTTACTGAGACGAAGCATGGCTCCTCCAATATATAACAGCTCAACGAGCAAGTCCTCGAGGGCAGGAGGTGGGGAGTCGCTGCTTTTCACCAAAGCAACCTGTGCTATTTGTGTCCTCTCCCGTACCAGTGCACCCCAATCGGAAAAAGAGGCTGCAGCCTCACGACAGCGCCCACCACATGGCGGGCCACACCCTCCCCACACGACGTGGCGAGCAGCTTCTCACCCTACGTGACACGACAGGCAGCCCCCTCCACCGCAGCCTGATGGTGGGCAGCGCCCCCCGCCCCACACAAAATGGTGGGCAGCGCCCCCCGCC
>VZRR01013434.1:150378-162102 GCA_013398015.1 Oreocharis arfaki | reverse complement strand
CGCCACCCTTCCACACACGCCCCACGCGTGCTGAACCCGCGGGGGCTTTTGTTTTAAATGACAGCGCAGTGTTGCACCTTCCCCCTTCGGCTCCAAGTGTCAAAACACAAGGATAAACCCGCGGCTCAGGGTTGTGGAGAAACGCGGGTATCCTCAGCTGTGATGGTCCTCATATCCCACCCTCTGCTCACGGGGTTTTAAATCCCCGAGTGCCTTTTGGGCATTATCTGGGCGGATAATGAATGAGGGAGAGTTCTTCCCTGCTGCCTACATTGATATATTTTAAGGGGGAACCCAATAATCAGAGAGCCTGATCTCTCACATACGACAAGAATTCCTGGGAATACAATTTCCCTCGAAAACAAACCCCAAACAGCTGGTGAAGCTACAATATACACATCAAGAAAGCGATTTAAAATAACAAAGTTAAGATAAATTCATTCCCTCCCTAGGCAAGTGGTTCCAATGACGAATGACACTAACTTATCTCCAAATTTCAACCAACCACAGGACCTCACTGCACCCCTGCCTCCCTTCCTGCCCAAGGAAACCTTCACTCATTCACATTTAAGTGTGGCACCGTGTCACAAATCCTCACCAAAATCCCTTTCTCCTTAGCAGGGCAATCTGCTATTAAAACAAATGATCCCCTTATTCAGCAGAGAATGAATTTGCTGCTTCACTCAAGTTCCTTTCCAAAAACAGTTTGTTCTTTAGCACGTGGTGTTGCAAAGCTGTTAATCAACATTTATTCCTCTGCAAAAGGACCGATGCCCTGTCCCAGTCCGTGTCATCGCATTCAGCCTTCCCGCACCCCAGTGCCACCAGCTAAAACTAGCCCTGGGAAGCACACGCCCCAAAGTCGCCATGATTTCCAGTGCGTTAGGGAGATGCTAAATTTACTCCAACCTGATAATTAATTTAACAACTGCTTAGTCGCGTTTGCGTCGGGATTTAGCCAATACCTTTAAGCCCCACCTCCAGCTCCTGTGCCCACATCCATTCCCTGCTGACACCTTGGCAGCCTTTTGTAACACCTGGCATGTCTTTTGCTAAGCAAGAGCCACCGGCTGTGTGAAGGGAAAGCACCATTATGCCTCACTTGTGGAACACTGCAGGTGCAGAGGACATTTTTCCGAATCCATATAAAAGAAAGGCAAGCAGGTGAAGCCTTTCTTCTGTTACCACTCTCCATCTCCTGGTACACCCAGAAGGAACGTGTGTCCAAGCCCCCTCTGCCACACAAAAGCACATCTCCCCCTCAGATCATGCCACAATACCTTGTGCCCAACCAACAGGTTTATTCCTGGGAAGTACCAGCACATCTCCAGCCTGCTTCAGGCTGGCAAGGTAGCTCAGGAACTCCAGGGCCACAGACAGACTGGATGGATCTGGATGATGAGGAAGGCTGAGAAGCACATAACAACTGGTAATAGGTGATGGGAATTGGAGACTTTGTTACTGAGAAGGGTGGAGCAGAGAGAGTTAGCAGAAAACCAAGTCCCAGGTGAGAGGGAAGGAGTATTCTGGCTATGACCACATGTCCTGTATTTAAAGGTTTTCTTGGAGGATGTCTCCCAGGGAAGCTTGGAACACTGTTCCTGCTCACAGTCAGAACTAGGCATCCCTTCTGGTTTCTTCCAAACCTATTTTACCACTTACTTCCAAAATAATCAGGCTTTTTTGCTCCTTTCTTATCTCCCAAACCTTTGCCAGGTGAAGGGCTTTCCTCACCTGTGCACTCAAGTACAGCCCATTCCAAGAAGGGAGCTGCTGGGGAAGAAATCAAGGATATAATAAAATTTCCAGGGGTTCCTAGGAAGTTAATCTAGGGGAGAGAGGCTCCCTACGGTTCCCATCATTCCCAGCATAACCCTCTTTTCCACCACTGATGTGGCTTAGTGTTCTCACTTCAGGGTACAAAAATGGGGCAAAAGCAAGAGGGAGATGCCTGGTAGGAAAAAAACAGGGGCAGACGATCCCCTCTCCTGTCCCCACCAAGGCTGCTTGAATGCCATGTTTCCAAGCCAAGCTCCTCAGCTTTGGCTTCAGCCACAGCTCCGTGCCAGCAGGAGCTGTCGATGGCACTGGAAGAGGAGCGCAAAGGGAAACAGAAGGAAAAAATCTGGCTGAAAATTAGATGCAGTGCAGAGTGGCTGTGATTTTCAGGACCGCCTAAGGGACTTGGATGACCACTTCCTACTTAATTGGGCATTATAATTTCCTAGGCATCCTTGAAAACCTCTGCCAAGACTTAGGAACCGTTCATTTCCATGTCCAGCTTTGGGGAGCAGTCTGTTCTATCCCAACACACAGTACAAGCTTCACCTTAATGAAGAAAACCATTTTTCTGCTCCAAGTATTGAGGTTTTGTGATGACATCTCTTTCTAAGCCACCCTTGCGTCCTTGAAGAGATTGTTTCTGTATTTCGATATTAACTCTAATGTTGTTGTGTTTCTCATTGTTATCTGCAGGTCCTGGATTAAATTTCATTCCTGTACACAGCCTGCTAACAGACCTCCAGCCTTGTTCCCATCACTGAAAGTACTCTCCCCTGTGCCTGGAGTTAGAATGCCCCCCTTGGCACAGCTTTGCCCTTTCGCCTGCTTTTCCACTTGGGCAGTGATTTTACACTCCAGTTCCTTTTGGATGAACAGCCTGTAAGATTCACGGAACCGGTTTTCTCGCTGAAATATTTCTAGTACCAGGCTCTAAGCACTCTACTGTGATCCTGTGAGCAGGCTCAAAGCTCGGGGTTTCCCGAGGGATATTATTCCTGGGCATAAATACCAGAGGCCAGGTTACACAGCCTCCCGACTCCGTACCTGACGCGAGGACCAGGAGTTCCTCCCTGCTGATGCCGTTCAGGGCGGTCAGTGCTCCGCTATCAGAACAATTAGGGGAGAATTAACAGCGAGATAACTGATAAAGGAGCTCGACCTCATCCTTGCCAGTCGCTGTGTGAGGGGAACGATGCTGTGTGTTACATCTACAGATCATCAGCTGTCACGCCCGTGCCAGATGAAGATAAAATTGGAGTGCTGCAGCAAGCAGCATGGCTGCTCCTTCTTGTCATGCCTCTATCGCTTTTTCATTTTACAGCAACAACCCCTTTGGATAAGGGCCCTTCTCTGATTTTGCTAAACGTGACAGGCGAAAAGCTGAGCTGAATTCCCACCTACAATCGCTCAATTCTGTTAAAAACCATCAATCCGTACTTCCCAAAGGTCTGCCAGTGAGCCAGGCTGCAGGATGCCTGCGTGGCCGATGCCTGGCAGCTCTGCAGCACGGGCACGCAGCGCGATGCGCCGCCTCGGGAGATCAGCCGGTGCGGCGTGATGGAGAAGAGTGCTGCCTGCAGACAGGTCTGCGCACAAAGCGGGGGCACCATGGAAACTGCCGGGGAACAAAGGCGCCACAGAAAGGGTCGGAGCGGCGAGCCGTGCCAGGACCTGCGAGGAATGTCCGAAATACTTCTCTGTGCCTGGTGTGTTCCCCTCCCAGAGCCGCAGCCCCCGCCACGCAGAGCTGAACTGGGGCTGCCCAGGGATTGCAGCGGGCTCTGGGCTTTGCTTCCTCACCTCTGATCAAGAAAATTAGGAATCGTGACAAGCAGATTCCGCAGAGGACTGTGTTTTCTATCTCCAAGGTGATGATGTAAAGTAGGGCAGCCCGCAGGGAATACACAGAAAAAGCATTTACTCTTCAGTAAGGACTGGAAAACAGCCTGCTAGAAGGGATAATAAGCAGGAGTTAAAAGACATACTTTGCACTCCAGAGACTCAGGGGCTATTCCAGGGAACTTTCAGCATCTGTTTTTCCCTTTTTTTTTTCATCCTCCAAGTGCCAACTGCTGGGGATGTGTGCTGAGTTCAACGAAACCTCAGTCCCACTGGGGACACGGCTGCTCTGACTTGTTCTTCCTTTTAACATCTGCTGTTAGCCAAACCTTCATCCAGTTTGCTTTAAGGCACGTGCATGGAGTGATACCAGCACACTGCAGCTAAGGGAGTCCCTACTGCACGCTTTTCCTCTAGTGGTTGTACAGTACAGTGGGATTCAGACTAGCACGGGGAAGCTGAGACACCAAGCCCAACATCCATCATCTTCTCTAGCTCAGGAAGAGCTGAAACACGATGTAACTGTAGCTTTTGGTCTACAAATCCTGATGGATAACAACAGTACTTACTCCTAAGATGGAGTGGTATTTATAAATCTAGTGGGTTCCCCCCCACCCAATAACATTTGTATGCCCCTGACAAGCATCAGGAAACAACCCCTAGCAATTCCCACACTGCTTTGTAATGATGTTGAAAAACCACGGCATGACATTGCCAGTCCTTTTTCCTCTCCAGTGGCTCTGAGTCTCAGTGACAGATGAATACAAAACAGATGGGGTGGTGGCAGAACCTCATCAGATGGACCTGATGGGCCTCAAGCTGCCCGTGCTATCGCATAGATTAGTGTCACATTATGCCGGGCTTTGTTCTTTGATATCGAGAGCCACAGACTGGCCTTAGTCTTTTGTCGTGCCCTGTCCAAATGTCAAGATCCTCATTTTGTTTTTGATATTATGCAGAAGATACACTTTAGAAGCTGCATCTATATTTCTGCGCATCAACTTTCTGTGCTAAGCTTTGAAATAGCAGAAGAGGCTCTTGTGCTGCGTGAAAAGGCTTCTTGGAATTGCTGCATTTAAAAAAATCAGACCAAAGAACTCCAGGCAAGTATTTGGTCTCACTAGATTTTTGTCATGCGTGCTTTTCAGATTGCTATTATCTCATGTAATTATTTAATAGCCATATTAATTTGGAAATATCTGTATTTGGCCACAGCAACACATCTGACATGTCCACTCAGTCCGAGATCCCTGCGAGCTGTTTGAGAGCATCGACAGCAGAGCCATCTCACTGAAAAATAACATCTCTCTGACATAATTGCTCCTTGCCTTTTCCACAGCAGACACGGGATGTTCCCCAGAGACACTCACTGCAGTCACACAACGGAGTCAGCTTGCTGAGGCCACAAATATCAGTCAGATTCTCCACGGCTCGTGGCTGTGCATGCAGCTCCCTGCAGAAGGGTCCGTCCTGCCTGTGCATAGAGCCACCATCATGTCCTTCTCAGCAAACATCGTGGTATGCTAGGAGAGGTGAAGGCCAAAAAACTGGAAAGCTCATTTCATTGGGAAGCAGAGTTGCTTGGTCAAGCTGGTGTTGTCAGAGGGGTCTGGAGGGTCAGCTCCTATCAGGAGGCTTCCGGTCTGCCTTTGGCCATGATGCAAACCCCACGAGAACAGCTCCCCTGTGGCACACTGTCACTTCTCATCCCCATCACAGCTACAGCCAGACAGTGCCGAGACACGAGGAAAAAATCTGGTTTTAAAATTAACCCTTTGAATGTGGGTCAGGACCTCTCTGAATTAGGCAGCCATGGAGATTTGGAAAGGCCAAAATCAGAACCGCCGTGGTGAGACAGGCTGATGAACATCTGCCCACACAGCAGGACACACTGTCTGCCATCCAGCAGCCTTCCCACTGGGAAAGCGGAGGGAGAATATTTTCTGGGCAAGCTGTCTCATCCCAGTGCAGAATGCCAACAGAACAGTTTTAGAAATACTCCCCTTCTCTCTGCCTCCCCCACCACCAGCTCCAACAGGAATAGCTCCATTTCCCCCCATAAAGTGCCACCTCACATCCAAAGGACAAGTTATCCTCTCCATATACCATGTGACCACACTCAGCATTAGCTCCCACAGCCATACCTCCACATTGTGAAAGCTCCAGCCACCCTTTTCCAATAAAAACTCCTCAGGAAGCTCCCCAAGGAAAAGCTGTCTCTTCTGCATGCACCACTCGGCTACCAGTTGCTTTAATCCATTTGAATTTCCCTTAAAATTGTTGCCTTTGCAAAACAAAAGAAATTATATACATATAATTATATATACACATAATTCAGGACAAAATAAATGTGGAGTTCCCAACCAACAAAGCAAGACAGCAGGAGTTCAAAAGAGTGGGAGACGCTGTCATGTCTCCCTAAAGGCAAGATTCCAACCCAGCAACGAGCTACGTGCCCACGGTAAAACACTCGGACAACAAATGGGATATGAAATACAGCACAGGAGTGGTAATCAGGGCACCTGAAACAGGGGAGATGGTGCCAAATCCAGGCTTAAAAGCTGCAAAGTGGCTCTGCGTGCGTCTCCCTGCTGGAAGCTGCGGATGACCCGCTCTCCACTGCAGCTGTACCTATATATAGTTGTACTGAGGGAAAGAGGTGGCTATAGAAATACATCTATAGCTGCAGCCTAAACCCAGTTAGGCTACACAGCTGCATGTTTCAACACCCAAACAACTTTCAATATTTTGCCTTGATTCTAATCACGTTGTTCTGGTTTTTCCATCAGTGTAAGAGCGTGGCAAAAGGACACGGATCAGAGCTGGAGAGTTTCAGGCACGCTGGTGAGTAAGGAGGTGGTGAGAGAGTTGGAAGGAAAGGGGTTCACCTTTAATCCTGGCAGCCAGTGGCAAAGAGAGAATAGGCATAAAAGGAAGATAGTAAAGGAAAAGACTGTGTGAATCGATAAGAAAAGGGAAATTAATTTCATCTTGCTTAATTTTTTCAAGACACTGACTGTGTTTTTTCCACAGTTCTGCTTTTACATCAAAAACTACTTTGGTGCATACACAGACCTGAACCAACAGGTCAACTACACTTTGTGCACATGGAAAAGGCTTTCTAGGCTAAACCTTGCAAGCAGTCACCCACTGAGGCACCAGATATGATGGACAAGACCCGAGGCGATGCCTGAGGGTGTCCACCTGAAAACAGAGCCTAGACAAGAATAAGAGAATAAAAGGAGGTATTTATTCAAAGGGCCTTCAAAGGTACACCCTGGGCAGTCCAAAGGCTACACCCAAGATGGACCCCGGGTCATGAGTTCTTCACCCTTTTATAAGTTTGGTCTATTTGCATATCAGGGCTAATTCTCCAATTATAACTCTAGTTAATGATGTAATTTCCCCAAGTTTACCCCCCCACCCCTCTTAAGGTTTTGGTTTACACACTTTGGGCCTAGGACAACCTAGGTGTCCTCTGAGAGTGAACTTAGTTATGTCTAACCAGCATGAGAGAACAGCAGCTATCAGGCCACAGGAAACTTCAGAGTTACACACTAGGCAGCACAGGATTTGAGTAATATAAAAGTTAAAACCTAAGGCATCAGAGGGAGCAGCTCTCTATTCCCAAAATACTCACCAGACCAATACTATACAAAGCACCAGGTAACAAAAAGCCACTTTTTGCAACAGAACGATGTTTCAGTGTGTAACAAGGGAAACAGAAGCACCAACCACGGTCGGGGGAAACAAACCAAAACAAGGAAGAAAACTGCAGCAGGCACGGAGGTAAAAAGGTATACAAGCGTATCTGCTCCATACATCATTCAGGGCTAGGAGAAATGGACCGTTCTTCTTTCCCAAAATAAAAGTACACAGCTTCATCTCTGAGATAGCCCAGCTGCCCCCGGCAATGTTCGTGCCTCCAGCCCAGGACAGCTGGAGCAGCTTTGCCCTCTGCTGGTCCCTGGAGGGCCCTCAGCCCAGCCCAGGCAGGAGCATCCCTGTCCCATGGACACCTCCCGGGGCTGCCACCCTCGCCCCCGGCCTTCCAAGGCCGTCAGAGCAAGGATTAGATGCAGCAAGGGACTTGAGGAGTTGTCAGCTTAGTCAGGGTAGTGACACCTCAGGGGGAATGAAAAGTTTGGAAAAAGAGTAAAAAAACCCCAAAACCTCTAAATATGATGGAGCTGAAGTCCCTGCTCCAGCCCGGTATGATAAAAGGGGTAGTTAAACGACCTTAATTAAATCACACCATACTGGAAGGCGTTTCCCATCAGACTCAGACTCCCTACTGCATTCCAAGTGCTTTCTTTCACACAAATCACCAGCATTTGCACACTGCAAGGAAACATTCAGAAACGGCATTCCTGGTTCACAGCTGCCTCCAAGGGGTGCCCAGGGCCAGGGAATAGAGACCCCAGGTAGCCCCCTGTGCCCACAGAGACACCACTCATTCTCCATCGCCAGAGCTGGTTTGTCCCTTCCCTTCACCCCTCTCCCCAACATGTTTTCCCTCCTCAGGAGTTTGTTTGGTTCCACTCAAAATGCCACAAGGCGAGAAAAGCACCGCAGTGTTTGCCCAGCACAAAACCAGTCACCTTGGCAACGGCCAGCAAAGCTTTCCCAGCTTCTCCTGCTTCGTTTTCTCCTGGTTTTGCCGGTATTGGTATGACTTGGGTGACAGCTACCAGTGCCAAGTACGCCGTCAGCACCAGTCCTGGCAAAGGCAGGGATGAATACAAGAGCTGGCCTGGCTCTGCTGTAAACTAAGGGAAACTTGTGTGCTGCCAAGTCCCCTGGGAACTGGCAACTTCCTTACGCCATCCACAGCAGGCACATCACTTGTAGGAAAGGTAACTGCATTACTGCCTCACTCAGGCAATCTCAAAGTCACCCAAGCATACCTGATCTAATTATTTTTCCAGCCCTCGGCAGCATTATTCCCATGATTTAATCCTGCCCGGGATCATTAGACACCACAGTACCGTTAAGAAAGCAATTATGACACTGACCTATGTTTTCAGGGACCTGGGCGGGCAAGTGCCTTTGTCATCTATCAGAAGGTAATTTTCTAATGTGATTTAGAGTCTCTCTAGAAAAAGATAATTTACTTACCTGCTGGCTTTCAAGGATGCCTTGAAGTCTGATTTAAACTAGGGTACAGTGAATAACTTAGGGGGGAAAACTCCCAAAACACAAGTATTAGCTGTGTAAAATAAACCAGGCAGAACAGGCTTGGTTCCACGTGATGGCAGGATGAGGACAGCCAAACAAACACTAACCAAAGGTGCAAAATTAAGTGTAAAAAGGCTTTTCCACACTGCAGGGACAGGGAGAAGGGACAGTGGGGTACCGGCATCATGCTGTGAGCGGGATACTGTGCTGAGTGAGGGCCACTGGCAGCTGAAAACCAGCAGGTCCAGTAATCCTGGAATATCAGGCATGTGTTCCACTAAAACCAGTCCTGCTGCTGCCATGCACAGTCTGCAACTCGTGGAAGAGAGGTAAAAATATGAGCGCTAAAAATAATTTCAGACCGAGCCCCGTGCTGGGTCACAAAGAGCAGAATCAATGCTGGGTTCTGCTCCAGGCAGATGGATGGTAATGTAATGATGGCATTTCAAGACACTCAGCCCGGGGAGACAGGAAAACCAGCAACAACAAAGGAGCACTCCAAGGTTAAGAATTCCTATAATTTTACAGTACCATCCTGAATTTCTAAATAAAACGTATTTCTTGGGGAAAAAGAAAGGAAAAAGTCAGTGTGGGAAGTTCCTAGAGGTCAAAGTTCCTTTAGGGATGCAATTCTTGGTAAAACTCAGCAGCAACAATTAACTATCATGTGTACTTAAAGAAATAATACACAAACCATTCTGGCACACTTGAGAATCCAAGCTTCTTTTGTAAAAACATCTAGGCCATCCTCTCCATTCCTGACTTCTGAATTAAGTGGCAAAAATTCTGTTATTAACTCCTTCAGGAAGTATTCAACACCGACTGGCTTTCCCTGCTGGAGCAGATTGCTGCACTAGAGTTCGGAAAAGCAGAAAGAGAAAACTGATGTTTAAGTGTAAGGAATTAACCTGCATAACTATGGAAAGAAACAGAAGGGTGACTGCTATGGGTTCAAGTCAGGAATTATTAATAGAAGAGCAAAACTCCCAAACTCATGTTGCTGCAGTTCTGTTCCACTCTCCACCAAACATAAAAAGTCTGAATCATTTATGATCTGAATTATTTATAACACAGATATTTTTGACTTAAATGAATTTCAGCAGCAAAATCCCAAGCATTAGGGTAAGCTGTGGGGTTTATTTTTTCCCTTCACATCACAAAGTGAAAAAGAAAAAAACCCAAAAACCCTCCTGTCTTTCAGGCTGGATGCCTAGAAGACATTCATTGACCAATGTTTTTTACAGTTAGGTATGAAAACTCCTCTCTGCTGGGTCACCCAATCTCTCACCCACCTAGGGTAAGAGAGGAGTTAAAGATTAAATCATGATAAATAAAATATGCTGCAACTGGACCAAACAGGAATACTGCAGGAGTGCCTGGCATACAGGTTAGTTCCTGCCTTCCCCCACTTTTCCCCTGCAGCCCTCTGGGAGGAACCCTCCACGTACCATTTCCAAGAACCATCAGCAAGCTCTTCCCCTCCAGCCCTGAAAGTTGGTCCCTTATCTTGCACTTTTCCCCTCTATATTCTTGCTATCTTCAGTCTGATCACTGCTATTCCCTCTCCATCCAATCCTGCCCCACCAGCAGACTTAGTCAAACAGAAGAGAAATCTCGTGGAGAATACCAATTTCACCTTTAATTTTTTTTTTTAAATTGCCAGTCTCCCATGAAATATTTTAAAGCCACTAATATCACCATCCTAACTTGTGAACTACACAACTTGAACACTTATCTGCAAGTGAATAACCAGATGTACCAAACATGTTCTTACTTCTTCTTCTGAAGATTCTTCTAAAAAATAAAAAAGTCTAAATTCAGTTTAGTGTGCACTGCAGAAGTCAATTTCCTTCCAGACTCCTCAATGGGAGATTTCCTGTCAGCCCTACCCACTTGAAAATAACAGAAGATTACTCTCCTCTATTTTCAAACAGCTTGATGGACTAAAAAGAGGCCTAGAGGGGTTTATGTAGCATTAACCACTTTTATTATTTATAGTCTCATAAAAAGCAAATGGAAGAATTGGAGATACACAACTGAAATTCTCAAGCATTTTATTTTATAACCTAGTGTATAAAACTTCAACATACAAAAACAAAAAAGGAAAACCAAACAAACAGAACAAAAAAAAAAGAAAAAATCC
This sequence comes from Oreocharis arfaki, assembly GCA_013398015.1. Lineage (NCBI taxonomy): Eukaryota > Metazoa > Chordata > Aves > Passeriformes > Paramythiidae > Oreocharis > Oreocharis arfaki. The sequence goes on along the minus strand of VZRR01013434.1, from coordinate 151,160 downwards.
CAAAAACAAACTGGAAGTGAACTAAAGGAAGATCTCAATACACATGTTCCAAAAAGCTTTACCTAAGGGCTCAGAAGCAGTAAACATTCAGCCTATTAAAAATGGGATTCAGAACCAATCTCCACACTTGCAGCCTGCAGAGTTACGGATCCAAGGGCCCGGGTTTAGTTGCTGTAAGCAGTGGTGGTTGTGAGGGCTGGTTTGGGTTGTTTTGTTTGGGATACCTACAGTTCACTTCCAAGCTCACCATGAGCCCTGGTTAGTTGTCATCAGTGAATCGAATGTGTTTGCTTGTCTGTTGAGTCTTCTCGAGCCGCATCCTTTCAGCTTTAGCAATCAACTGCAAGCAAGAAAAATGACATCAAAAATTAGAGCAAAACTATATTGTTATGATTGTACCTTACAATCACGGATATATTCCATCCCTTGTTCCTCCCAACATGGTTGAAGACAACCAAACTGCAATTTCAAAATCTTAAAAGACAGTCTCATACAGCAAGTTAAAGAACTTTATCTTTTTATGATTCATTTTGCTACTGATGTAGGAAAAACAAGGTTAGACCACCACCACCACCAAAAAAAAAAAAAAAAGTGCTTTATGAATACTGTGGCATTTTAAACAGGAAAAAATCCCCACATGTCCCATCACACCACGGAAACTCCACACAAAGCCACTCAAGAACCAACACAGAAGCACAGAAAAACCACGGAGATCACAAAAAACACACACAAAATAAAAAACCCTCAGAAACACCAGACATGAACAAATACAAACAAAACAC
>VZRR01013434.1:128425-150338 GCA_013398015.1 Oreocharis arfaki | reverse complement strand
AAACAAAACACAAAAGCCACAAAAAATCCCCAAAATCCAGGCAAAAACATTCACACTGAAACCATAAACTCACATAAGAACACGCACACAAACCACAAAACCCACAAATCAGCACAAGAACACGCACAAAAAGGCACGTGGAGAAACACCACAAAGCAACCACACCTAAAGGCACATAAAAACCCCAGAGAATCCAACACATGAACACACTCAAAGGCACATACAGAACCCAGAACTCCCCCCGGCAAAAAAAATCCACCAGCCTCCCCAAAAATAACAGAAAAAACCCAAACCCAGTAAGAAACACCAAAACCAACACCTGAAAACACGTAACTTGCAAAAAAAAAAAAAAAAACCAACAAAAAACAAAAAACAAACAAACAAAAAAAAACCCAAAAAAAAACAACAAAAAAAATGGAGTTACCAAAAATCTCCCAAGCCCCTCCTAATATCTTCAAGCCCCAATACATGAATACATTTAAAGGCACATTTAAAACCCCCAAATTCCCCAAAAACCAACAGCCTGAGGCATGTACAGAACCCAAAAAACCCGCCACAATACACAGAAAACCACACATACAGAAACCAATACAAGAAACTACACAAAAACACACTCACACATAACACAAAAATACATAGACAAACAACAAACAAACAAACAAAAAAAAACAAACAAAAAAACAGCCAAACAAACCCAAAACCACCACCCCCTCAATAAAAAAAAACCAAACCAAAAAACAAAACAAACCCAAAAACCAGACAAAAACCCACAGCAACTTCTCTTCCGGGGACTACTCAAGCATGTAAGCTGGTGTTATGGGGAAGGGTCATTTGCTCCCCAAACAGCACAGTGTGCCAGATTTCAACAATTTCACATACAAATCAAACTATTTGTTACTTCTGCATACAACTGAGTCCTGCACAGGGCACGGAGGTGCACGTTGTGCTGCTGCACTCACTGTGGCAGGCAAGATTTGAGGCTTTCTCAACCAGGTTCCAGCAATAAAACTGACCTAAAGATGGCTAACTTCTATTCTCTGGTGCCTAAAAAAATCCAGTTTAAAATAGTCGAACTCTAAGAGGAAGCGGAGTACAGTGGTTTACTCGTTATGGGATGGAGGATGACAAATACGGGAAGGGAAGCTCTGAGACACGAGCTGCCCAGTTCATATCGCTGAGTGTTTCCATTCCAGTGCCTCAGAATTTGTGAGAGGCCTCAAGGATTCCCATTTCCAGCTCATCAATTCAGTATCAGCACCCTGCGTGTAAGCACACCATTACTCCTGAATCCAAACCGGGATCCAGCAATTCCATAGACACCAGGGTCACAGAACCAGGGAAAAGTGCTCTGGAGTGGGAGCTGTCCCCACAGGCCCCCAGACAGGGAGCGGCCCAGTCTTTCAAGGACACAGCCCCTGAGCCCCAGGCATCAGCAGGAGAGTGTGGGCTGTGCCCAGACATCCCCACTGCCCTCCTTTTCCATATATCCTGCCAATTATTCCGCCCTTCGCAAATACTCAATTCTCACTTCCTTGCCAAATGCCTTTCACTTCTACCACCCCTCCCACCCTCTTAAACTTCCTCCTTCCCCCTGTGGAAGGGGGTCCAAGGTGCAAATGAGGTTCAGCAGCACCTCCCCCCGGGAGATGAGGATCCAAGCAGAAAGCTTGCAGGCACTCCCGCCTTGGCTTTGGCAACGGGAGACTCCAGTCGGTCTGGAGTTTAAGGCTACAGACTGCTGAATTGCTTTAGGTCTGAATAAAGTGGCACTGCCCTTACAGGCAGCTCTGGCTGGAAGTTTTCCATCCGTATCAGTAAATCACGGAGGTGGTTTTATCAGGCAGTTAAACAGACAAAAGGGAAGATGGATTGGGAAGGGGCAGCAGAGGGAAGCAGAGAGGTGACAATCAACCAGGCCTGGGGGAAAGACGCTGGACACCTTTTTCACTCCAAAGGATGGCCAGGCCTTTTCTGAGGAACCTTTGGATATCCCATCTCTTTTGGACATCTGTTCTATTATAGGAACTACGCCAGAGGACATAAAATCTCTACCACTCGCTTTGGTTCCGGGCACTGCATCAGCCATCTGCTGAAGTGATCCTTAACCCCTATCCCGAGGAAAGCCGAGTAGGCCTATACTTTTTAGAAAACATGGGAAAGAGGAATCTCAAACAGCCTAAACTCAAACCCTGTATGATACCTGTGATGGGATGCAGTCCATGCATTACAACACGGATTGACAGAAAATGTAAGATGCCTTAATTCCAAGCACAAAGCAGCTAACAGGCAAAAAGCTCCATTTCAAGACCTTGTAAGGGACTTCAGAACGTTATTAACAGAATAGACCTTGACAAGAAAGGCACACTAATGGTAGATTTTGCTGAAGATGTATAATTATGAAATATTATATTACTTATTTCTACCTTTGAGACCTTCAAAAGAAATCACTTTGGAAGTACTAAGGAAAATCTTTCAAAAGGGAAAATATTAGTGAACAGAGAAATATTTCTTTATGATCAATCTGTATTTCAGGAATACAGCCTGTCAAAAAGTAAGGAAGGGGTTAAGATTTACTGACTGCAGTGAGGCATTCTTGTCTTGATGTTTTGCTTAACAGTGTTAGCATTTAAATAGAATTCCCCAGGCTTTGAAGTTCACACCTCCCGGTGTGGCAAGGTGATGGGCAGGGGGAAGGAGCAGGAGTTTGCACCCTTGTGCTGCCATTGTTAGGCAGAACCGAGACAGTTTGTATTTGCAAGCCTAGATGAGGTACATTACTGCCCAATTTACACCAGTTTGGTCAACAAATACCAATCTTCAAAAGATACAGAAACTCGAGAGCAAGGACGACTCCTGCAGTCAAAATTGAAGTCAAAGGTCCCACTGGCACCTTTGGTTTAAAAAAGTAAAAGTACATTAAAAAAAAACCAAACTGGCAGCAATCAAAAAAATGTTCTAAAGCTGCAGTTTTCAAATTCCCTTTCTGCTTATATTAAAGAATAATTGCTCGAGTCAATGACATTTTTAGGCTTTTAAGAAAATTAAATTAGACCTTTGGGCAAATTCTTTATGCACAACTTTGTTTCAAAAATCTCAACTTATTTGTCTGCAAGGTCTCTGAAAGAACATTCACACAAACAGGATAAGACATGCAAAGTATGCCTTGCACAAGATAAGGTTTTGACCTGTACGACTACTGTTCCTTTAGGTCAATGAAATTTTCCATTATATACGGGACAGTATTTCTTTTCCTAGCGTCCAGGAAACAAAGAGTCCCCAAAGTTACCAACAAATAATTAAGGTCAGATGATTCTGAAGTTTTGCAAGCCGCAGCAAAAAAAATTCAGGCTAAAGCCAACTCAGAAACCTTATCTGGAGTGTGTGTGAAGCAAACCTGGCAATAAAACGTCTGTGAAATACTCTCTGGCTCCTCTCTGTCAGGTCAGGGATCTGACTTGGCTTAATCAAGGAACCCTTCATGCCTGGAAGGATCTGCTGGGGCTGGAGCAGAGGCTGCAGCCTGCAAGTTCATTGCAGCACTCCCTCAAGGCTGCAGCCTGACAGGCACAGCGAGGAGAAGGCTGCTATTTCCCACTCTGGATCTGGAAGCTGTACAGCTAAGGATGCTGGCAGCAGCACCCAGATTTGGCTGGGTCGGAGCAGTCACACTGGTGCAGATGCTCCTGACCACACTGGGAACACACCAGCGTTCGCCACAGCACGAATAAAATTAGGTTATTGTGAGGAAAATGAGATTGATTCTCAAGAAAATGATTTTCTGGATCATACCAGAGAATTAAGAGTGCAGCACTAAACTTGATTTCACTAGAGCACATCAAGACTACTTAACTTACTGATGAGCTCATCCAGCCAGGGTTTGAAAAGAAATCCAGCTTACAATTTAAGTTCAGGCCTTTAGTCATGGAGTTAATGTTCTCCAATTCTCCCTGTAAAGGCAAGCCTTGCACTTGTCAACCCGAGCAGGACAGTCACACTCTCTACTTTGTGGCTGTAAAACCCTGCTGCCAAGTCAGGAGGAAGTGATTTAGCAGAATTAAATCCACAGTCAGAGTACCAAAAACCATGGAGCAATGCAGAAACAGTGTCATGTTTCCAAGCATGGCTGTACAGGAAAAAGCTGTGATTTGCAGGTTACCTTCTCAGTACCCCGCTTCTTTTCTCGAGGCTGGTTCAGCTTAGCTTGTCTGTCCACCAAAATCTTCTGCCAGTAACGTTGTTCATGGTCGCCTTGGGGGAAAATTAACATCGAGGAATGTCAGTAAAAGTAGCCACGAGAAGTGGTTAAAGTCTCTTCTAAGGTAAACACTCAGGAAAATACCTTTCAGGGAAACCAAACAAGTGTTTCCCCACTAGTCTGACATTTCCTATCCACAGGAACCATACAGAACTGCTCTCTCCATGTCATCAGCAAAAGGAGCTGAGTTTTAGCTGAAGTTGCACCACAGCACACGCAGGGCCCTTGGATTTACTGATGTACTCAACCTCTGACTCATTTTAAAAAACTACCAAACAGGAGGGAAAAAAAGTAATTACTGTAAGAACAACTGAGACTATTTCGTTTCATCAAAACCATTGCCTGGGGACTGCACGAGCTGTCAGGAATATTTGACCATGGGCAGCAATACAAAAGCAAATAATTCTGCAGCTTTTCTCAGCATCTGCTTTGCAGGGAAGCAGGAGTTGGCCACTGTTCCTTCTGATTTGTGATGTAATTATGACAATGGGAATTCTGTGATATTATTTTCATGGTCTCAGGGTTCACCTTCAGCCACAGGGAAGTTTCTGAATGATCTTGGAAAAGATGCCTGCAAAAGTTAACATCTAAACATGATCACAGATGCTTACCTTCACACCAGATGCCAAGCTGAAGATACTTAAAGTCAAATCCTGAAGAGTAAAATACTACTGGGAAATGTTTAGTCCCTGCTGTAGGGAGCATTAAAGATTCTTTCCTTTTCATCTCTCACCTTCTACGCCAAGAAAAACCAAAAATCCTTACTGTGAGTCCTTCATGCATTCCTGGAAAGCTTTTCCATTCTCATTTCAATGAGCCAGTTAGAAAAAAATAAATCTTAAGACTATGAATGGAATGCTCCTACAATGTAGTACTTAGTCCTAATCTCCAACTGCACTCTTATGTAAGGATACAAAACCAGAGACAAACAAACAGACCCGGAGCACACAGCTATAGAACACAAAATCTGTGGTTATTTCTGGATCTCTGAAACACGGAGCTCACTGGAGACAAATCTATCTCCAAATGACATTAGCAGCACTCACTGAGTCTCAAACTCCAATTAACTTGGATATGATCATGAAGGTTAATGCTTCCATTAAAGCTTCTCCCTCTGCAATCCTTAACTGGCATTTTGGGGAGTCTGCATCCCTGCACCCGTGAGCCTGAGCTCTACATGAGGATTTGGGCAGGAGTGGGGTAAAATATTTAAACACACCGATGAGGCAGTCTCATACTGATTGTTTAACTTGGGAGGGCTCTTTTCACATTTACAATTTTTAGTGCATCTCTTGAATACAGAAGTTTTATGAATACACCAAGTTTTAGAGACTTCCTCTTTTTTCTATCCCTCAATTCCACACAGAAGCTTCTGCACACTTGGCAAACTAATCCAATCTAACACAAGATACAAATTTAGAACAGCACAGTAATTTCAGAAAGAAATAACACACATTAAAATGAAGTTCAGAAGTAGAGCCTTTAAGAACCCTCAGAGAGTAACAACTTTTGTGTAAATACATTAAAAAAGAAAAAAAGGCTTATTCTGGCCTAAATTACTCAACTTCCTGAAAAATAAAGATCAATTAGTAGGCAAGTGCTAAATCCACTTTAAGTGCATCCTTGCTGTTAGATCCTTGCCATGTCATTTCACACATATGCTCAGTACTTTTAAGAAAGTCTTCCTTTAAAATTCTTTTGCATCATCACAATGTTCCTTTCATAAAGCGGAAATGTGAATTAAGTTCTATCATCCTTTGCCACTGAAAGTGAAGCAAATCCATCTAAAAAGACCAGAATTACGTTTGTAATAGCAAGCAAAAATCATTATTCTGCTCTGAATGATGGCATAAAACCCCTTTTAGTTTTACCAATTTCATAGTAATTGCAAAAAGAGAAAACTCTCAGAAAAAAAACCAAACTAAGCATGCAATCTTTATCCCCAAGACATCTGAATATATCCATAAATTCACCAAGAACGATCCTTTTCACAGTACTTAAGGCTTCTCCTGTACTTCCATGAAAAAAAGAAGTCTTACCAGTGAGAACTTCGAATTTCCAGTTGTTTTTGATCTGTATTTCTTTGTATGATTTCACGACAGTCTGTGCATCCTCAGGAGTCTTAAAACGGACGTGACACTCGGTGTCTCCCTCCAGCATGTCAACATAAGCCACCTCAGCCAGCACTGCCAGAGCATCCTGTCAAAGCATGAGGCAACACACACCATAAATCAGCCTTCAAAAAGAGAATATAAAAAGAGTGACTTTCGACCATTCCATTTGGAGGCCATTAACATTTTCAAAAAGGTCATGAAGTAGGAGGCAGTAACTGAACTTCGTCATTTAATCGATCGACCTCTTGTCATAGAATCTGGAATTAACATATTTTCCTACGGAGGTTATAACTGAATTCTGATCCGTGAGCCTGCAACCTCTACCCATCTATCATCATGCCCTCCATCAACAATTTAAAGCAGTAATTCCTGGAAATGCTGCGGTATCATTTTACTAAAGGAGCATCACCCCTTTATTTCAGCACTGTACCTGATTTTTTTTTTCAAAAGTAAACACTGTGTACTACAACATTGCCAGATCTCAGCCTAACACCAAAATACCAAGCTTGATTCTACACATCAAATGCATAAAAGCAAGCTCATTCATGGCAGATTATTTGAGAAAGGAGTAGTAGTAAAAGAACTCTACGAAGTGACCTCTGCCTCAAAATTTTCACTGACAGCTGAAGGGAGAAGAGTCACAAATGCTCTTGCAGATGAAGTACTTCACTTGTAATTCCTGCTGTTAGGGAAATTAGGTAGGACCACACATTCCTAGTCAATTTTGTTCACAGTAGGCAGCCCAAGTAAGATGCATCTATTCAGGAATCACACACTGCTTTTAACCCTCCACTACTACCACGGGCAGCCTAAAAACGCAACAAAAATTAAGTGACAGCACCGTTAAGATCATTTGAGAGCCAACAAAAGCTGCTTTCCAGCCTTATTCTGTTATCCCAATGTCAGGATTTCATGGAAAACTAAAACGAACCAAATAGTTCCCTGGAGCTGGCAAAAGTTAGTAGCTCTGAGGAGCACCTCAAGGGCAAAATAGGGAAGCAGTGAAGTATAAAATTAAAACATCAAAATAATATTTAAACTACACTGCAAAGACCTTTCCGAGTCGTGTGGAAGCATAAGTGCTTCCATACCACGAGAAATGCAGATCAGTTCTGGAAGTCTGAAGGGAAAGAAGCCCTGGAAGCACTGCTGTGGCATTTTGCTGCAGCTGATAGTCCAGTACCACAGCGAAGCCAGTTTGGAATGTGTGCTCTGCGAGTCGTGTGGCCTTCCACAGTTACGCAACCAGTATGACCAGAAAAACAAAAAAGAAAGGTAAGAAATATCAAAACCATTGAAGTTTTCTGCTGTTTAAATAGTAAGCTTTCCTTTTGCCCACAACAGATTAAGGTGTGGCACACGCTTAACCCAGCATGGTGTATCCTGCAGGCAAAGGGACCCTCAGAGGTTACAGGGACAACTCGTACCACATTCTCTCAGTGCCTCCAGCACTCAAGACAGCTGCCTTCAAATACACCGGGAAAGACTAGGCTGATTAAGTTGAAACCCCAGCACCAGTGAGATGAGGGTTTTCAGTGAGAGAGTCTCTCCTATCGCTTAGGTTCACATACACACCAAGCCTCACACACTTGCAAGCAGCTGGTGACTCCAAATGGCCTCCTCAGCCATAAATGTTTGATAAACAGCAACAGAACTCGCATTTTAAACCACTCCCTCATTGTCCTGAGTGGTTGGGATATGTGCACCAACCTGAGTTCAAGTTGCTCAAATTCCTTCCAGCTGTTACTCATCCTAAAGTGCAACTCAGGAAAGAAAATGTCCTACGTAACATGCACGGAAAACTCAGGATTTCGAAAAAGCCTGTTATTTCCTTCGGAAAACTCTTAATATTTCCATTTCAAAAGGATGCTGCTTAAAACTGGTATTTTTCTTAAAAAGAAATATTCTACTCAGTGTGTGTAACTTTTGTTTTGTGTCATGACACATTACTGAAGGTATCTAAACACTTCTAAAATCGACAAAAAACAAGCACTTGTATCAGGAAAAAAGTGACTGAATCAACAAGTTCCACTGCTGTCACTCTCCCTGAAATGGAGTTTTTGTCATTGTAAAATTCTTACTGAAAGAAAGAAAATTGGTTTCTCACGCAGAGAGCATTTTCCTGCCCCCAAATTCCTGTTAATGATGAAAACACCATAAACTTCAAAAAAACCCACACATATACTTTCACAGCTCTCTTGTCAGGATGACTGGCACAGCGACAAACGCAGAACGCTGCAGCAGTCGCCAGTTCCTTTTTCTAAACTGGCAAGCACTAGAGCATTGCTTATTCTCCTCAATATTTTCATTACAAACTTGACATTGCTCCAAGCACACTAAAGGCTTGGTTTTACTTTGAAACATCCTCCTTAGCCTACTTCGCACTGGAAAAATCTGCCATTAACAGATACTGAAGAAGAATCCGTACACAGCTACTGGCCAAACAGATTTAAAAAAAAAATCAGTGAGACTGGGTGAAATGGCATTCCATATTCAAACATTTGGGGGCAGGGCAAGAGGAAAGGCTAACAGCTACCCTGAGGTTACAAAGGCATTACCTTGATCTGCTTCCTGCCCGGCAGGGGCTCGGTGCTAATGATCTTCACAATTACTCCGCTGACGAACTGAGGCCCCATTGTGTTGGCCTTGGCGGGAGGGGCACAATCTTCACTGGTGGCTGGTCAAGTTAAAAACAGGGCGGAAAAAAAAAATTAGAAGTTTTTACATTTATTAGGTTGAAAAAATTGAGAAGTTATGAAAGCACAGCACAATGTAAACAAGCATCAAATATTGTTAATGCGGATTGAGGTTTAATAAACGAAGATCAAGACTGTCCACAGGTTCAAGTCAACTTTAGTAAAAAAAAAAAAAAAACAAAACAAAACAAACAAAACTTCAAGAAAAAGTCTTGGAGAAATTTTTACCGTCCACAGGGTCCTTCCTGTAAGAATATTTTTTATATTGTATCAATAGTAACCCCTCAGTTCTAGAGTGATTAAAAACATGCAGAGGGCCATTGGAACATCAGTGTTGAGGTTAGTGACGAGAAGTACAGAGCATTCAGAGCAAGTCAAATAATTCTAAACCTGAAAAAATAATAGAAATTTAACTACATAATTACAAAGCTCCTCTTATCCATAGAGCTGATAAAACCAAATTTCAAGTGGTTTTTGTGTATCTCTGGTACAATTCATCCCAAGCAGGTCAGGCCCAAGCTGCAGCACCAAAAAAGCTGATTGTTGTTCTACCTCTCTGAGGCTTTCTAATTACAATTACCTCAAAATATTTGTAAGCCCGGGAAGTGCTACTGAAATATGCTGAAATCACTTCAGTATTTATTTATGCAACTCCTTAGTCCCAAATCCACTTAAATACAGGGAGGGGGCTGTTCTTACTATCTGAGATTTTGAGAAAACAGCAGCATTTTACAAAATAAAACCTCGTGGCGGTGTTTCTGCAAGATCAGGGTCTTGCACCACTCCCGTCCGCGTACTAGAAACATGGAGAAAACAAGACAAAACCCAGGATTACTTTTGTCATTTTCAGATTTCTGCACACCAGATTCTGCTTCCATCTCTCCCACGGGCTCGGGTTTGATTTGAGACATCGTTTTCTTCAAGGAGGCCATACTGGCTTTCTGCAGGGCCAAATATTCTTGCTTCAAATCCATCCATTCAGTCCTAAAAGCAGAAACACGGGCATAGGACGTCAGTTGTAAACAAGAAACTGATGTTTAGAAACTTAATGGTAATTGAACAGGTTACAAACAGCTTTAGGTGGACTTGGTGGACAGTGCAGACCGTTCTGCCATTAGAGATCTCCCTGAACTTCAGTGAAATTCAATTTTATCCCTAACTGAATTCCCATGATTTCGGTTCAGATTTTAATAATCCAAGAGAGCTGCAACAAAATCAACCTATCATTCCAACAGAGCGGCTTTCAAATTTGTTTTAAGTATTCAGACAGCATAGAGAACAGTTTGGTAAACTGTGTTTTCCACTGGAACTATACGAAGAACAGGCACCAAATTCAGAGTTAATTCAGAGACAGTGAACTCTCTATTCACTGAATTAGTTCAGTGAACCCACTCCTGTGTCACTACATCAAGAATCAATCATTCATTTTCTAGAAAAAAATCATTGATGGAAAATCAACAACTGGTTAAACTCACCAAAAACCTACCGAGATAAGGACATTCCTCACTATTCAAATGCATTTTGGTTAAAAAATACCCCCCCATGGAAGCAATTTATATATTTACATACATTTAACACGGAGATGTTTCTGCAAACAGCGAGAACTTTGCTCCACAGCAACACAATGCCCGCAGTGCCACTGTGAGAACGACTCATTGTTACCCTAATCTGTGCTATCAAACAAGCTGATAGAGGATTTTTAAAGAGGAGGATATCTTGTGGTAATGGTTTTAGCTGTTAACAGTGACAACTGTATACTTCAAAAAAGCATCCAGACTCACCCAGGATCATACATTCTCAACAGAGCCAAGGCATTAAAATAACAAAAGACCCACGTAATGATTCTTGGAGATAAAAAGGCAACACCATCCCATGGCAAGGTTTGGTATAAATACAAGCTCAAGGAGAAGCTTTGTAACTTGCCTCGAAGGAAGAGCAGATCATGGAGAAGGAGTCAGGCAAGTATTTGCAATGCTTACACTCTCTAAACTTCTTTTTACCCCTTTGCTACAGTTGAGCAGCGTGTAACTAAAACTCTGTGTTCGTTGCAGTTTGCTCGGAATGCCGGTGGCAGAGGACAAGCTCCGTTGATAACACGTAAATTTTTTTTTTCGTGTGGACCCCTTTTACTTTAACATGGAGGTGCTTTCTGTGATATAGCAAAAGTAAGTGCTTCCATGTTTTAGTAGAGGTGAATCCTGATCGCAATCCTGAAGGACCATCCGGGATTTTACGGTTTTTGGTTTTTTTCTGTGGCCTGCACTTCAGTTGAAGATTTTTATATCCGGGAAGAAGTTTTGATGTGAGCAGATCTTCTCCAAAAGCTATACTCTTAAGTGGTTAAAGTTAATTTGGAGCGATATTTACTTTTAAAGGTCTCCCTTTGCTTTAACATGGAGGTACCTGCTGCCTAAAAAAGTAAGTGCTTCCATGTTTCAGTGGCGGTGGATCCTAAATTTCAAAGGCTTCTTACAATACATGTATGTTTTTTATTACTGCATTTTTGTTTCCATTATTAAGTAGTTTCTCCGCCAAAGGACCCCCATTACTTAAATGTGGATGTGCTTGCTTTGCTCCACAATAGTAAGTGCTTCCATGTTTTAGTGGTGGTGAATCCTTTTTACCTCCACATTTCCCTCTGGAAATGTATCAAAACATGAAAAAAAGTGTTTCTACATTAAGCACAATTTTGCAGCACAAGACGGCGAGGACCCCCTCTACTTTAACATGGAGGTACTTGCTGGATGCCTAAAAAGTAAGTGCTTCCATGTTTTAGTTGTGGTGACTCCTAAAAGCCCAACACTTTTGGATTACGAGGTGTGCAGAGCTCCACACATCAATCAATGAAGACTAAAACTCTGGGATTTCAACCTTTTTGCTACAGGCTAATACTGTTGCTAATATGCAACTCTGTTGTATAAAAATTGGAATTGCACTTTAGCAATGGTGATGGACTGTCAGACATACCAAGACTGAAAGAATAAACAGTTCTAAAGGTTTAAAATACGGTGAATAAATTTTTTAAGCAATAAAACGTCAATAAAGCCTATAGAACACCTGACTCATCTTTTCTAAAAGTGACAAAAAACTGCATACTGCAGGAAAAAATGTCCATCCCACCATTTTAAAGAAATTTAAAATGTGTTACCACAAAGCAACAACATTCACAAAATCCCCGAGATAAATATAAATCAGTCAACTGTAAACAAAACTGCCAAGAGACCCAACATGGACCGAGATTAAACGTGTATATAAAACCTACAGATTTGTCTCATAATTACAGTAGGTGTGACAAATGGAAAAACTTGAAGGATTTTGTTTGCATTAGTCTCTCATTCAGGAGCTCTCTTTCCCAAGCCAGCTAATCACTGCCCAGTACTATTAAAGGGGGAAAAAAAAAGTTGTCGGCATTATAACAAAACAAATCATTTATGTCACCTACTTGGAGAGCACTCTGAGCGGAATGACTTCTTCACCCATTTTGTGTCTCTCTTTGTGTTTTTTCTTGTGTTTTCTTTTAGATTTGGAAAGAGATGTATCCTTTTTGTCTTTGTCTTCTTCTGCAGAAACGTCTACGTTAAACAGTCCAAACGAAAGCATGCTTAATTCTAAACATAGTTAAATGTTACTTCAATAAAATCACATTCAATATCTACTGATTCCTTGTAACTTCTAGTCCATTTCATCAACTACCCAAGTTTACTTTGCTTGTCCCACTAAATCTGATTTCAATGCAGCTTATCTCATCTCATGGAATAAACTGGGATCATTAACCTTTCCCTTTTGTATTTTAATTTATTTATCTAGATTCAGGTGCTGTCTCCATTTGCCCAGGCTGTCTGACCCATTCTTTACTTCACTCAAGTTCTATTGATATGAACTTCTTTGAACTATTTTTACTTCTGATTAGATCTCCCTGCTTTGGTGTTGCAAGTTCTTCCTCATTCTCCGTGTAGCTCCTCTCCTTAACAGTGACTCCTTACCAGGTTTAAAAATTTAACTGCAGGGAACACCAATATGCCCAAGCTGATCTAATGCCTCCACTATCTCCAGCCTCTCACTCCTCATCCCTAAGGGGTATCCTGCCATTCCATTTCATTCATGCATATAAACCACGATAATAAAAACAGGCACAAGAATTTTTACCATTGGCATCTTTTGGAGCTTCTGTTGTTTCTTCTTTTACTGGTTCAACTTCATCTTTTTCAGCAGTTTTCTTGATTTTTGGAGCTGATGTCTCACCATCTCCTGAGCTGGTTCTTTTTCTCTTTCCCGGCCTGCTTTCCCAGGTTACCTCTGAGCTCTCTGTTCTGTCCCATTTCCTTTTCTCCCTTTTGGAGGGCTGCCTGGGAGTCTCAGTTCCCTCCATCTCGGAACACTCTGATGGAGTCCTGTGTCGTTTAGACTTAGGTACTGGCTCTGTTGTAGTGTTTGTGTTTGATTCCTTTGGCTCGGCAGCTGCCTGTGCATTGCTCTCTTTCTTGATTTTGGATTTCTTTTTTTTCTTCTTTTTCTTCTCTTCTGGATTAAAAACACAATATTTAAAACTGCCCATGATTTAACACTAGATTAGATTACCTTTAACAATCATGATAGCACGTGACATGATAAAACTGGGTTGTTAAATGAGACTCTTGTCTCTGGCATTTCTATGGGAGAGATGCAACACTGACACGAAGTTTTTCCTTCGTGGGTGTTTTAACAAGGAAAAAAAAGTGCGTGTAAAGCAGGGTTGAAAAACCACGGATTAAATTTCTCTTGTTTCCAGTAACAGTTACTGGTACAACAAAGAACTAGTGATAATTGTGAGGAATAGTAATGTGATTTATCATTAGCCTTACAAAAAAGATGGGAAGGTGTCTGAAGTCTGGGAAATGGTATTACACCACCAGAAACGAGGGAAAACATTCTGGTGATGAAGTTGCAACATAGTCCTGTCATGGTGGTTTGTAAGTTATAGTAGATTTTTGATACTCAAGCCTATGCTGGCCCAACACAGCAATATGCATTGTTTTTATTAAAAGCTTTTAAGAAACACGAAATGAAACTGCAGTAACACAGCAGCTGAAAATTTTTTCTTCAGAAGCTGAGACACAAAACTCATCCAAATAACTTAATAATGCTTCTTTGACCCCAAGAATTTAGCACCTCTTACCTACTACAGTGTTGTTACTTGAATTCAGTGTAGGAACTGGTTTATTCTTTACTGTTTTGGGGAAAATCCCAGGTTTCCGTGGTGCTTCTTCTGGCGGATTATTCAAAAACTAAAAGAAGGAAAATGAAAACCACAAAACATTACTTAAAAATCATACTTTCTTAATCACATTTCAATATGTAAATACTTTCAAATCACATTTAAATACAAAAAATTTGATAAGACCATGCTTGCTTGACGTAATTTAATAACCATTTTACTGGTGCAGAGAGATCCCTTTCCGTAAACGAAGCCAAGAGCGGCCAACCAAATGATTTGATTTAAAAAAAGCCACCGTATTTCTACTAAGTCTTCAGGTTATTAATAGAATTAAATTTTTAAAGAATTGGGGAACTGATTGTAGGTCTGGGACTAGGAAAGAGGAACATAACTCCCGTTAAGTGAAGCTTATAAATGATGATATTTCAGGAATTTCTCCATTTAGTAGGTGACCTAGTAAAGAGCACACCATTCCTATCCCAATCTGACACCAGGAATAATGTCAGCAGCAGAGGCACCAATACTCACCTCAATGGCTTTCTCTGCTTGTTCTTTAGTTTCAAATTCAACAAAAGCAAAGCCCTTTGGATCACCAGTACTTTTATACCGGGGGATACTGACGTAAACTACGTTGCCACACTTCCCAAACACCCGCTCAATCCAACTGTGATTGACATTTTTGGGAAGCAGCTCCTAAAGGAGAAAAAAAAATTAATATTGAGAGTCACAGTGTCCAGGTAGTAAAAAGTGACCTGAGAACAGATCTCTCATCATTCATATACCTGTAACAAATACATTATATAGTTCATTTAGATGCTTACTTCTTCCTGTGACAGACACCACGAGCTGCAGCTGTATCTTTGCAACACAAAATCTCTCAGTAAATTTAAAACCTTGGAGCAAGTACAGGACTGCTTTGTCCCAAAAGATCCTCTGTAAAGCACAAGCTACTTTTTTCTTAATTGGTGGTAATGCAAGCAGGTATCCCACAAAGAATTCCAGCAGACCAGTAAAGAGTCACCACTGCTAAAATTTTTACCAGTAGCCAATATTTTCAAGTTTAGCAGCTAGAGCTCAATTCATCAGACAAGCAGAAACTTTTAGGCAGCTTCTTGGATGACAAAACTGTCTGATCTTTACTTCTAAAAAGTCCTTAAGATAGCAACACATTTAAGCAGCTTGCAGACATCGTGTCTGAGTTCAACATTTCCCCTCCCCGATGAAAGAGAAATCGTGTCACACCAATTTCTCACTAAACCCAATGGAACACTTTAAAATCCCACTCTCAAATTCATGCCTAAACAACCACACTGTAGGCACTACTTCATTTTTTTTTTTTTTCCCACAACAAGTTACTGCACTAAGAGGTTCTCCTTGTAGGGAAACACTTATCACATTCAGATTTTCTTTCTACATGAACTTTGCCAGACTCAGAAAAACATTTTGTTATGGTTTGGCTGTAAGTTGAAAAGCCAATTACTTCAAGTTTTAAAAATTTTATGAGATGAGTGCAAAACAATAGTATAATAGTGATATCTACGTTAAAGTATATAAAACAGTCAGATTATTGGAGAGAAATTTAACTTGCCAACACTCGGACTACCTCTACTCTCCCCACTGCCACATAGCAGCTATTTACAAAACATTTAGACTTTTTTTTTTAAGCTCTGTATAGCCAATGTAGCTCATGACACAAGACTATCGTATCCAAAAATGATACAGACAAAGTATTTCGGCGGTCTAAGCAGTCCCTGTAATCACGTTAGAAAAATATTATGTCTGGCATATTGTATTTTAAAAAACACAACCCAAGCACCTTTTCGGGGCATCAGAGCCCCGAATCATCAGAGCAATTCAGTTCCTCCTTATCTGGATGGGCTGGAATTTTGGCCATCCAGATCACTGGGTATATTTATCATAGAAAACTCAGTGCTGTCTGGAAAATACTAATTCAGCTGCTAACAGCGACAGGCACATAGGAAAGATGACACTTGTCATAAAAAGCAAATCGAGAAAAAGCGAATTCCACAGCGGCTTCAAATCTAGTTAAAAAAAAATTGCCCAGGTTTGAATAAACAACAGCTCAACCATCAGATTTTTTGCCAAGCTACCACTTAAGTGGCTCAACAATGTAACAGCTTTTTCACTCTGACACAGCTGAAATACCGTGGTGAAATGCAGACTTATCCCATCAGCACAAGCTATTTTCATTTAAATTAAGCAGTCGTTCCAGTATCAAGGTAGCCACAGGACAGTGTGCTAGTAGGAGGATTGTTAAAATTTTTCAGCTATATTCCACCTCTAAAAGAATGGCGTTTGTGTGTACAAAACCAGAGGCACTTGCAATAACAGATCTTATAAACAGATAATGCTGTTCAAAGTACCCTGATAAAACTCGGGAATGCAGCTGGATCCTGTCTGATGAAACTAATTTAGTTGTTATTAGAAAGCTTTAACTACATTAACATAATTAGTAAATATTTCTTAACACCACTGGTGCTCCTCTAATGGCATTAAAAAAAGCCCAGTGAACACAGCAATAGCTCAATGAAATTTCACCTTTTCAGCCCGGGAAGCAGCACTTTGCTCAGCACCCAAAACGATTTAACCTGGCACAAGAAATCCGTGCACCAAACTAAGCCCTCTCTTCCCACAGTCACTCTCAGCTCTGGCTCACCTGCCTCGGCTTTATTAATTTTTTTCACCTTTGCTGCACAATCAGCAGCAGCCAACAAAAATCCTGATGCACAAATGGAGTTTCCATAGCTAGGAACAAACAGGCAGGGAGAAACACAAGTCCAGCCTTACCACATAGACAGTCCGACTGTCCACGTCCTTTGGGCGCTCGCCCAGAGGCTGGCGCCTCCTGATCCTGGTTCCTTCCAAGTCCAACTAAAAGTGGAGAAAGGGAGAAATAAGCATTTTCCATTAGATTATTGCTTACTTCAGCACCTCTATCACTACTTTTCCAGCAGGGGCAAATACAGAAAGGTGAGATGTTCAATACCTCTACAACAGATGAACTTTTAACTGCCCGAGCGATCAGCTTCCCGTCAGTAGTCAATTTTTTCATTTTGTTGAAAGAAACAAGAAGTGATATGTCAACATCTAGGGGAGAAAGAAAGGGTAATTATGAAATCAGGTGATGTGTTCTTTTCCACTAGTTTTCTTTCGAAACAAACTGCAAGTTCTAAGTGCAGTATTTAACCAAGGATTCACAGAAAATTTTTACCATCAAAATTCAAGTTTCAAGTACACATAAATTTAATTTTCTTTTGTGCTAGCCTTTATCAAAGAAATTTTGTTCTTTTACCTCCCCACTGGTAACTGTTGTGCTTGAAAAGAAAGGAAGAAACTTCGCCTTTCTGATGTAGTTTTACAGCACAAAAACAATTTGCATTGAAAACATGCCTCTCCAAGTACTGAATTGAGTATTTAACCCAGGGCTGCCAACATAAAGAGCTCCTGCTTGCACTTCAGTGGCAACGAGTCATGCCTCTGAAACCTTGTCAGAAAATTATGTAGCACTAGTCTTAATAAACATCTAGACATTTCTAGTATCTCTAGAAAATGCAGGGTAGATTTTACTTATTTATTACGTTATTAATAATTTAGGCGGGCTCTCAGAAAAGTCCAAACAACCACACTAAAAACTGTCTGAAGAGACTCACAGTAACCCTACACACAAATATACAATTCCTTATCAAAGTTGTAGAGAAAACATGAAAAAAGCACCTATGCCTAATAACAAATTCGAGTGACATTTTAATTTCTGCATGTATCTACCCTGCAAAACAAGTACAGTGTCTCTGATGGCAAAATGACTCCTGTTTCATGGCTTCTTCTTGAAATTATACAAAAATGGAAAAAGAAAATCAGGCCTCCCAAACAGCCATTTCTACCCTGGCAGATATCTTTAACATAGGGCTGATACGACAGGAGAAGAGAAAGAGCAAATAAAATTTTTAAAATCAAGTATGAGTTCCGCCTGCTGATCTGCCGATGCTGATTTGCAGCATGGAACTCCGGCCTTTCCCAGGAGAAGACATGCATGCACCTCAAAATAACCTGTCACTGTTACCAGCAGTACAGGGAGGAACAAAGCGAAACTAAACTGTTTGCTGAAATATACTGAATATAAACTTACACCCATCTCTGGACTTCTCTATTTGCTCTCGGAGAAATCTGTCTTTGTGGAGATTAACATCACCAAACCAGAAGTCCACTTGCTTGGCTATATCTGCCAGCACCTGTTTAACTCTTGACCTCTTCTTCTTCTCTCTTTCCTTTTTCTGCTCAGTGCTTTCTTCTTCCATGGCTTTGTCTCTCGCCGTTTCAGTCTCCATTCCCGTCATTCTGTCAAATGAGAAGTAAATACAATCTTTAAAAACAAACAAAAGTCTTATTTAAAGGAGTAAATGTTGTTGTTTAATCTTCTGCCCCGGTACCAGAAAAGCAAGTTACTTGCTGAAAGGAGTCCACAACTAGAGCAGGTAATTTCCCTCCTCATAAACATGTTTCTCTAAGAATTGAAAAGATACATCATTTTTTCTCCACTCCCCCTAACTCCCAGTACAAACCATTAGAAAGATCACACACAAAACCCAAGAGCACTACACACTTCAGAAACTAACCTTGATCGTGGCAGATCTGCTAATAGTAAGGTTTGGTTTTAGAAAATTGTCTTTATTACGTCAAAAATGCAAACCACTCACTCCATCAGCTGCCAAGGCCCTGCCCAAGAGCAGTACTTCAATAAAGTGTCTCTGATTTTAATGGCAAACCAAGGCCTGTCAGAACTGCAGAAACAGGCCCCTAGAAAATAAACACTAACTAGAAGCAAGTGACTTAATATACAGATTAATCTTGAAAAACATAAAACCTTTTTAATGCATCAATCCATCTCTTTTGTTCACATTTCAATTCGTTGTAGCTGAAAACTGCCAGTCACCACTTCAGTGCCTCATTT
Source organism: Oreocharis arfaki (assembly GCA_013398015.1). Lineage (NCBI taxonomy): Eukaryota > Metazoa > Chordata > Aves > Passeriformes > Paramythiidae > Oreocharis > Oreocharis arfaki. The sequence goes on along the minus strand of VZRR01013434.1, from coordinate 131,110 downwards.
CACAAGGGCAAAACAAAGAAAGGCTGCCAGAAGCAGACAGCTTTTGGAAAATTAAATTAACACAAAAATTAAAGTAATTAATGTCGCAATCACCATATGAAAGACTTCTCAGCTCTCTGCCAAGGCAGCAGAGAGGGAAACGTGAGCTCAGCCATCAGAGAGGAAGCCCACCTCGACAACAGGATGGCGAAATGGAAATGGTCCCCAAATTATTGTGCAAATCAGGCTTCCTCGGCCGGAGATCAGTTTCTCCCCCACTGTGAGCTGACGACTAAAGATAGTGAAAGGTCAGCAGTTACCTTTGGAAAGATAAGCCAGGTAAAACTGCTCAGCAAGTTCAAGCTCCACTCAAGCCCTCTAGCAAGTTTTTTATATGAATAACCAGCAGACAATACGCTGCTTAGCTGAGGGCTACAAGGCGGTGCATCATAAACTAAAACGCCACTACGGGATATCTACAGTGGCTGAACAGCATTAAGGGACCACACCAACATATTAGTGGTGTGGCTCACGGACAGCACAGCTTTGCTTTAAGAAGCATTTTGAGTCACTCAGATCCGGGACTTCCTTCCCAGAGGAGGGGTTCTCATTCAAGCTAGAAGAGAAACAGCTGCAAGCTGCATTCCGGGCTTCCCCCTCACTTTGTGCTCTAGAAATGAAGCTTTGAGAAAATGACTTTGTACTTCCAGCGTCTCCAGAGTCCGAGCAAATATCAGCTATTAATGTGTACACGAAAATCCAAGTAATTAATGTAGCAACCTCCATATGCCCGGGTGTAAGACAGTCTGTATTTTCCACACGTCAAGCACTCTCACACTGCCAGCACTACTCTGATAAACAACTAAAACCGGAGCAAAGCAAAAGCAGGCTCAAAACTTCACACTCATAAAGCAAAACTGCTCCTTAAAAGAAATAAAATTGCAGTGCCTATGTGTGCCAGAGTGAAACCAGAAAAAGGAGGGATAATTAAACACGGGGAAGGAACTTTAGGAAAGCAACGATAATTTAAATCAAAATAACAACAGCTCCACACCACCCACAGAAACTTATCTAGGCTCGATAAAAATTAAAGATGTCCCCGCTAACCCACATGTAATCCCAATTTCTATTTTTATCAACATCTAGTAAAACATAATAAAATTCAACAGTAATCCAGTATCAGGAAAAACCAGGGTGCATATATAAAATACACTTTATTCTTTTAAGCACTGATGCAAATGTTTGCTCGGGGCATTTTAAAAAGTAAAATGGGGATGAGGGAGAAAAAAAAAAGAATCGAAAATACTTTATGTACTAGGAAAATGTTTTTGTAGAGGCAGTGGCAGCCCTAGGCATGTACCGCAGAAAAAATGCAAGTATTCAGCAAACTTTAAACTACTCAAAAAGACACATCCTGTAACAGTTTTACACCGATACAGACACGGGCAGAGCTGCAGCAGTGAAGTCCCTGCCCTGCCCTGCCCTGCAAGTTCTCTCTATGCAAACTGAGGTAAGGAAGGATAGGAGTTAACACATGGGGGCCAGCACAAATTTCTTAACCCGAAACCAGAGAACCTTCTTCTTTTCCCCTCCCATTTTAAGCAATGAAACAAATACATCATTTTAAACCCAGCTTTAAGGCATTTAATATATATCATGAAACTAGTGTACCCACAAACAGAAAAAGCTTTGCTTCCACTTGACAGTGATGAGTGTTCAGGCTGTTCCCACACATAGGGAGATCCCTGTGTGTCAGTTGTGCCCTTCCCTCTGTCATCTCAGGAGGTGCAAAGTGGATTTATTTGTGTTCAAGACTGGACGTGGGACTTAGCGCCACGGTCTGGTTGACAAGGTGGTGATCGGTCAAAGGTTGGACTCGATCTCAGAGGTCTTTTCCACCATAAGGGATTCTGTGGTTATAATTAAAATACATGCCAGCACCAGACTCGGCTTAGGTGGATTCACCTGTACGACACCAAAAGGGCACCCCAGCTCCTTCACCTCACAGTATCTCATCCTTTAAGTAACACAGCTGAATTTTATGACCCGAGAACTAATTTCTACTTCTTCCCTGTTGGGAAAACCAGGTGATTAAAGAATTGAACAAGCAGCAGAGCTGCTGGAGGGAAGCAGCAGGAGAAAGTACTCGGAAGCGGAGTGGAGGTGGTTACAGAAGCCAAGCACTCTGCTGCCCTAGTAGCTGCTGCACTAGACCAAAACCACTGAAAAACTGTAGGAGAACCTCACCTTCTTTACCCTTTACACCACAATGTGACATAGATTTTTCTAACTCTGACTTATCCTGAGAAGCCTGACCACCACACACTTACCACTGCACAAGTAATGAACACTGCAGGTGCTGCTGCTGTAGCGATTCACAGATCTTATGGTCAGAACACTAAAAAAACCCGAGCAGAGACTAGCCTAAAGTCTGTAGTTCCACACAGGCCCCCTCAGCACGAGTCCCTCGGCCCCAACACGAGGCGTCAAGACATGACCCCACGCAGAAAAGTCACCTGTGCATCACTTGCGGGCTAAGCCACCTCAGCGCCCCGGGGCGGTGACGAGCCCTCAGGAAGGCGCCACACGCCACAGCAGCGGGCACCGGGAGAGGAGGATGCCCGGAGCGGGCAAAGGGCGGGCCAGGGTTACAGTGTGACGCCGGCGGGGAGCGATGACCTGAGGGGACCGACGTGACCCCCCCCC
>VZRR01013434.1:106215-128088 GCA_013398015.1 Oreocharis arfaki | reverse complement strand
GGCGCCCGCGCGTGCGCGGCGGCGTCGGGGGCGCGCCGGGCTCTGGGAGCACGTGACTTCCTCCTCGCGGGGCGTCGCGGCGCCGTGACGTCACGCGGGGAGCGGCGGCGGGAAGTTCGGAAAGGCGGCGGCTGCCACCGTGATCCCGAGCCCGGTCGTGATCCCGACCTCGGAGCCGCTGGGTAGGATCGGGGTGTCCGCCCGGCCCCCCGGGAGTGGCGGAGGGCTGCGGTCGCGGTCCCTCGGGGCATCGCCCTGGGAGGCGGCGCTGGCGCTGAAGGGAGCGGTGGTGGATGAAGGGCTGGGAAAGGGCTGTGTGGAGGCAGCGGGTTTGACAGCGGCGTGTCCGTGTGTTCGGCGCGTCCCGGTGCCCGTGGCATTCCCTCGGGACTCATCCTGAGGGTCCGCATTGATCTAACTGCTCTAATAACTTCAGGAATAACTCTGTTCTAAAAGGGGTGTCCGTTTCCAGGGATTTTCACCTTATGGAGCACTCAAAGAGGTGGCAACCATAAGAAACAGAGCGAATCTTTCCCCTTTTCGTCATATAAACTGTTTCTCCGTAATCCAAAGAGTATATGGAATTTTATTTTAAAATTTATTGCGGTCTAACTTTAAATATGCGAAGAGGTTTGGCTTCACGGGGAGCTGGTTTGGAGAGTCAGTTATTTTTTGCATGAGTTAAACATGCATGAGCAACTCCACACCTGTGACAAAATCATTCTGGTGACAGCTTCTCTGGGTTTCTTTGCTTTTTTTTTCCTGCGAGTAAATTTTTGGGTTTTTAATTCAGGTAATTCTGAATAAGAGTATTCAGGGTTGACAGCCATTCATTTAAATAAATGAATTCGCCTAAAAGCTAGGAAATATCTTGACATCTCTAAAAAAAGGAGATTTTTTTTTTTTTTTAACCAGCAGACCGTTAGATTGGTTTTGAGGTTTCTCTTTAAAATGCCCACAGCAGCTCTACCCCACTGGTTTGATACTATCTTGCATCAAACTCTTTTCTTTTGAGGGGGAAAAGAGAAGTAACTTCTTGTCCACACCTTTCCTTCGCAGTTCTGGTGCATCCTGACCATTTCCCTGTCTCTCAGGCTGTGGATATCTGTGAAATAAGCTGTTGAATGACTGTGCTGCCAAAGCCATGGCCTCTCAAGAATTTACTGTGAGTGATTTTTAACACTCTGTACAATTACATAGGAATAACTTTCAAGACTGTAGCTGCTGAAGTATTTGAGCATTTTCTTACTTGTTATTTTTTTCAACATTTTACGTATTTAAAACAGGTATTATACACTCACCAAAAGATGAAAAAATCAAAAACATGGCAAGATGGAATTCTGAGGGTTAGAACTGGCAGAAATCAGGTGAAAATTCAGACTTAACACTATAGGATTTAATATCATCTGCTACTGCTGGACTGCCAGCGGCAGTCTAGTCGATTTGTGAAATAAGTGGTTATTTAAAACCTTATTTTTATATTGCAGGCTGCCTTGTTTGATGATAAAGGACAATGTCTGGAGAGTATTTTTATAAAATCTCAGGTATATTTTGTTTGGAGTTGTTATTTTTATATCTGATTGTAGTTTGTCTTTCAAGCAGCATTTCAAACACTTGTTTGGTAGCTAAAATAGTAATTTTTCTTGGTGGTGGTATAAAACTCTGCTACAGTGCAAGTAATGGAAAGGGTAAAGAGCTTCTATTTATTGATAAATCTTACTGTTTGGGCAGAGGGTTTCATGGAATTTTTCTTCCTTGGCCGTAAAAGCAGTGTATTACCATGATATATGAAATAATCATTGAAGCTAAGTGCTAATGCTTTTTAGAATATATATATAAAAGTATTATATGGCATCTGTGATTTAGTAGGTGTAAGTACCTGAATTTTTTATGTGTAAGTACTTAAAAGACTATATTTGTTTAAAATAATTATATATATTATTGTTTCTTATATAATACTATTACGTACACACTGCTGCTCTCTCTTTTCCAGGTGACTCCTGGAGATGATTTAGAAAGTGAGCGATATTTAATCACAGTTGAAGCAGTCAAAGTTAGTGAAAAGCCTCCTGAAGATCAGCCAAGGAAGGCAGAAACTCCAGCAGTGGATAGAAATGGTGTAAAACCTGGGCTCCTGCCCACAAGACATCTCCCTGTCGGCTTGAAAAGGAAGTTTACGGTGTGTTTTTGTTCTAAGTTTCTATGTCTTGTATTTACATGCATTTTAAAACACAAGGGACACATATTCTCATGAATGGTAAATGGTAAATATATTTACCTAATTTCTTCCTGCTTTTCTTTTTTTTTCTTTTTGAGCTGTAATCCAGAATGTGTTCCCTGTAGGTGTTCTTTCCACATTTAGGAAATCTGGTTCAGCAGGATTCCTATTGCTGAGCCTGCAGTAAAAATCACAAGGGCTTGAGGTTGTTTCTGTGCACCTGTGGAATCCTCATGTGGATTTGATCAGAATGTATTTTCAGGCCATTTGATGAGAATATAGTTCATGGAGTGTGCCCCATTTTCAACATTTGATTACAAAACATGGATTAATTTAAAATTTCTCTCCTAGGGGTTCCAAGGGCCACGCCAAGTTGAGAAGAAAGTACCAGCCGTGGAAGATGAGGAGAAACCAACAGTGTTGCCTTTATCTAAGCAGTGCCAAGGGAGTTTTCCATCCCAGTTTTATATCAGCTCTCCACTATTTTCTACGATTCGCAAGAAGGATGCAGAAACAAATCCCTCTGCAGGCTTTCAGGAAGAGGGGTGTAGGGACAATGACAGAGAACAAATGTCTGTGTCCTCACTGCTTTCAGCTCCATTTATTGATAGCTGTGAGGAGACAGAGAAGCAAAACTCTGATCAGTTTGTTGTGAAGCCAGAATCTCCTGTCCTTACTGGGCACACTGGTCCCGGGGCAGTGTCCCACCACATCAGGAGCACAGCACAGATAATTGCTCTTCTGAAGTCTAAACCAGCACAAGGACACGGAGGGCAAACATCTGGAGTCACAGGTTGCCTTTCCACGTTTCAGGCAGCAGAAAATGCAGATTTATATGACAAGAAGAGCCCTGTCCTACCAGCTTTTTCAGGCAACCCTGCCAAAGGACTCATTCCAGGTACTCAGCACCTGCGTTTTATGCAGGGACCTGGAAGTGATAAAAAGGACTGGAATGTTGAAATGCTTCCAAATTTAGCTGAACCTGGTGCTGAAGAAGTCACGGGACAGAGACAAGACGAAAAGGTAAATAATTTGAGTCAAGATTTGCAAGATCACTGTGACACAGATAGTTGCTTCCTACCTGAGTCCACCCTAAGTAGAATGAGTGACAGTCAGTTTGTCCCATCCTCAGGTGACATTTCATGTTCAGCAAGTCCAACCACCTTTGAAAACAATCTCTTTGGATACAGGGAGCATTCAGGGACTGACAAGCTTAGAGAGAATTTATCTGTGAAGATGCAGAGTGAGCTTCATCCAAGACAAAATTCAGAGGGAGTGTCTAGTGACTTGGAGCTCTGTGGGAATGTGACATTGACTGAAGCTGGAATTGTGAAGGAGGAGTTCAGTTTGCATGGCAAAGGCTGTAGTTCAGATGAGGAACTGATGGAGGTTAACTTTAGCCTAGTGGAGACTTTTGATCTTAATGACACAGATAATGAAGACGTGTGTGAAAGAGAAGTGGAGGAGCTCACTGAGGGAGACACGCCTTCACAGAGCCCAGGTGGCCTACAGGGAGGAGATGTAGCACAAGATGCTGCCTCGAGGCCTCATTCTTGCTGTGAAGTAGAGACACACGGCAAAAATGAAGTCAAATGTTCAAATTTGGATGGAGAGAGGGGTACACCATCCCAGCTTTGTGACAATGATGCCAGGAGAACTGCAGAAGACTCTGCAAACCAGACCAGAACTGAAGTGGAACTTTTAGGTGATGGACACAACATAGTAGAGATCAATGAGAGTCAATCGAGTTTTGAAGCCACAAACAATGAGGAGGATCTGGATGGCTGTGCAGCACTCACCATTAATGGGACATCCTGGATAAGAAACCAGCACTCTGATCTCTTGCCTGGTGACACCGATGTTAGTGAATGTCACCCTGAAACCAGTGTGTTTGAGGCAGCTGGAAGTATTGCAGGTATTTCTCCCAGCAGAATGATTTCTGCCATGGACGAAAAGACTGAGGAAGGAGTTACACTGTATGGATGCTTGGAATCCCCAGGTGTTGGCTCGGAGCACTTCTGGGCTACTAAGAGTGATGACATTAAACCAGGTAGCCCTCTGCTGGCTTTGTCTCAAAAATCAGATCCTTTAGGAACAGGTTATTCATCTCCAGAGGAAATAGCAGTAGGAAAAACTGAGAGGGAAAATGCAGAGAACATAACTGCATCTCCTGAAGCCTGCAAAGGTGAAACAATAGGGGTGGATTGCCTGAAATGCACAGCAGTGCCTGAGAATTCCTCAGGTTTCCCTGATTTGGTGAATGATATCGCTCTTCTGAGAGCTTTGACTCAGCATAGCACAGCATTAGAGAGCTTGCAAAAGATGGAGGAGAGTAACAGCACGTGCTGTGAAAGAGACACTTCTAAGGAGACACTTGAACCCCGTGAGAAGGATGAAGGTTAGGTCAGCTTGTATTTTGAACTGGATTCTGTATGTCTGTACCTGTTTGACTTCTGTACTCTCATTTCTCCTCATATTTAGAAATACTCTTGGAATGATGTGTTATGTAGGTTCCCTCATGCAATTTTTACTGTTTAAAGCAACATCGTGAGCTCCAAGTCTGTCTCTGTTTCCTCTCATTCAGTTAAATCCTAACTGTGCAATTCATTGCATGGGTAAGGTTTGCAAGACCAGTAAATATTCTGATGTTTTCATGTAAAAAAACCCAGACTATTGACTGTAACTCACTGTGCTTTTCCATCTCTTGTAGCTGTTAAAGAGTTTACAGCAATGCCTTACTCAGAAAGTTTACAGGCATCTTCCTGTTCATACTTTGATTCTCCTGGCCTTATGGTAACCAATTTTTGACTACATATATTCATCTGTACAAGATAAATTCATTTTCCACCTGGCTCCTGGAATAAATTTCTTGGTTTTATGGAACCATAGAGGTTGAGCTACAAATTGCTTAGAGGCGTTGTTTATAAACAGAGGATGTCCTCTTGCCAATATTCAGGAGGCCTCATGTATAACAAGAAACTTAATGCAAATTTTAGTATTTAGTCATGTTAATATTCCATTAATATGGTATTATATTCTCCTTCCCTACCCCATCTTTTACCACCTAATTTTTTTCACTGTCTTTTTAAATACGTGGCTTTCCTTATTATTTTAGCTTTTGGGTTGAAATACACTGGGAAAACTGTTTGTGTTTAGTGATTCACATTGATTTTTATCCAGTGCTATTAACAGCCTTTTTTTCCTTTTCAATCCATCTAAAGCTTAAAGAAAGATTTTAGGTTAAATCCTTCTCTTTTTCCTGTCCTGTTTGAAAAGCAAACATAGTTTCTTATCCTGTCATGGATGGTCCTGGCTTCCAAATAAAAAGGCTGTAATTGAATATGCTTCCTTTGTATAAATACAAGACATTTCATCGCCTAAATTTTCACTTTAAATGGTTATTAAATTGTTAGACTAATTAGGTTTTGATACTTTTCTATGCAGCCCAACTGTGTGGACAATTTATTACAGAAGACAGAGGCATTTATTGTACCAATAGCAGCAGCCCAAAGAGACCCTGGGACATCTGACTGGCAACCAAAGGTACCATTTCTGTGGAACTGAAGTATAATTAACAGTGTTTCTTAAATTCCAGTTAAATGGTTTGCTAATTGTAATATATTACAGTAAGTCCTAATTAAATTTTAACCATTTCTCGTAATTTTGAGTACAGTTCACTGTAGGAAGTTTTCCAGGGAGAGTTTTAAACTCAAATTACAAGGAAAAAAACCTAGACTTCTTTGTTTCTGTTCTGCAGTTCCAAACAGATTGTTTTTGTTGTGTGTACAAAAAGTACCTGTATTGACTGTAGATAGTTGCAGAGCAGTTTTTACTTCCTGTTAGTGATAATTCCAATGCCTTGTGTAGCCTGTTGCCTTCCAAGGGCACCAAGTGAAAGGATCAGCAGCTAGTGAGGTCATGTTGAGAGCTCCATGCTCCCAGCTAGGATGGCAGCAGCACCCAGAGAACATGGACTTTGCAGCTGAGACATTTTTCTCACCCTTCTTTTCAAGGAATTATGACCTTTATGACTTCAGACAGGTAAAACATTTTTTTTGTTTAGTTATCCGTACTAACCTTAGTGCAAGAAAGTATCCTCTCAATTTAGGATAGAAAACAGTTCATTTTTAGACTGCTACAATCATATAGAAATCAATTCTTTTTACTTACCTTTGTCATAGAACTTCGTAATGTGTGACTTGGTTTTTTCTGCTCCTCTGGTCAGCTGCACTTCGAAAAAAAAGAAGATAAACAGTTTAATTTCTAACAAACTTTTCTTGTGCTTTTTTTTTTTTTTTTTTAAATAAAGTCTCCAGGTTCCAGAAGCCTTCATAAGGATGATGTTGATGTTATCAGAGAAGGGAATTTTCAAATGCAGCCTGATGTTATTGAAGAGCCAGGAATAAATGAATCCCGTAAGTGAAAGTAAAAGGAGAAGGGCAGTGATTGGCCCCAAAATTTCTGCCTGACATCAGTGCTTCACATGTTTTTCCTAGCACTGGCATTGGATGTGTATCCTGAAGTGCCATGGACAATGTCAGGCTTGCACTCTGACCCAAGACAAGCACAGTGGACTTCCTGGGAACCTGGCAAGGTGTGGCTTGACTGTCTCTTGAAGATATTTTTGGCTTTATTTCCTGTGTGCCTGGCAATTTCTTATTTTTGAAGCTGTTTTATCTCAACTCTGAGACACATTTCAATTGTTTAGAATGATGAGAGAGAGAATAGTGGTAAAAGAGCTGAAATCAGGGGTTTTTGTCTAGTCATTCACCTGACATGTTAATTCTCCACATGTAGATTTCATCAGAACTGACTTCCCCCCTTGATCCAGACTCTACATTTTCTCCAGCTTCAGGAAATGAGGAGACTATTGGAGACATCCAGGAGCCCCTGACACATGGGTTCTTACCAAGGGAACCAGAACTCCCAGATTTTTTTTTCAGTAAGAATTTACAGTTTATACTGGCACTTCACAGTGTTTTAGCTGAAAACATTTAGCTGAAAATCTCTGAGCATTCTTGAGGCACAACGAATTGGGCTATCACAGACAGTTACTCTGCCAATTATATTCTCCTAAAAGAGACTTCAGTTGAGGGATTTAGTTTTATAAAGAAAAATCAGCTTCTAGTTTGGGGGCAAAAAGGCTGTAAGCTAAGCTTCTGAATCATATTTAGGTTTTTATTTACCTACTTTTAGTTTTCTTCCATATTCAGCTGTGCTTTGACCCATTTCATTTGACACCTATCAATGACTGTAACTATTGATAATTAATTTAGTCAAAAGGATGCTTTTTGGTACTAAGAGCTTATTTATCTGCATTGTTTAATATTAATTCCTAGTTTTGTGGTTTATCTTTTGGAAAAAGCTGCAAATGTTAAACTGACTGTTTTCTAGTTGGCAGCTGTTAGTGACATCAGATTAATGACCTCCAAAACACAGCCATGTTAAATAATGGTCTTTTATACGAGCAGAGTGGCTACATAACGTGTTCTGAATATGGGATTTAAAATAATTTAAATTGATTAAAAGAATCACACAAAATCCATCATGGTTTATGGAATTTTAGAGTAACACTGCACAGGCGCGATCCAGAGAGCTTCCCAGTTAGAAGACAGGATGTAAAAGGAAGAACTTGGAATTCCTTCCTTATCTTTTTGTATGTCTGAAGTGCCATCCCTAGGTGCTCCAAGTTGCTTGTAAGCTGTATTTGCCCCACAGCTCCAGAGAAATCCAGCTATCCAGAGGAATGCAGCCTTCCAGGATTCAAGCCCACGATGAAAACACGAACTCCTTTTGTCACTCTTCCTGCCACCGAGGAGATTCCTGACATGTTTTACCCCACTGGGAGCGAGGAGGTCCAGCAATCTTTGAGCTCTTCAGGAGGCAATTTGTGCAGCGAGTCAGTGGCATTTCCTTGGAGTCCTCCTGGCCCCGAGGACAGGAATTATGAAACCTCAGTGTTTGGGGAGTACACGGAAGACAGACAAAGGGGATCTGTACCACCAGTGCTCCCTAATGGGGCTGCCCAACACAGACAAAGCAAGTGGCTGAAGTATCAAAACAGTGCTCAGTGTGATTTGATCCCTGAAAACAGCACTGATGGGGAAGAGAGTGATGACACCTGTGCCCAGAGCGTCCTCGGAATGCCGCCGGGTGACACAGGAGAGGGCAGAGCCATGAATCCAAGTGCTCCCAGCTCTGCACTGCTGCTGCCAGCCAGGGGCTCGCCTGGGGAGCGCTGTGCAAACAGCAGCCACCCAGATCTGGTTTCAGAGGGGAAGGTACTTTCCCTGCACTTAAGGCAGACACCTTTGGCTGCGGCCACACAAAAGGTGTTGAGTCACCTGAGCAGCCAGGAGGGAACAGGAGACGGCCAGGTGTGTAACTGTTCAAGCAAACACAGCTATCACTGACACAGACACATTTCTCTGGCCAAAGTGACTGCATTTATCTGATTTCCTGCAAGATGTTATCAGTAGGATTGGATTAAATGTTTCTACTCACGTAGTGACAGAAAACCAGTATTTTTTTAAGTGCTGTGACTAATCCTTTGTAAAGGTAATTCCTTCGCACACACAGTGCCAGATTCAGATTTTTAATCTGAATGTTGATGGCAGGAAGATGAAAGAAAAGCAGTTGGGCTGTTTTGTCATCTGTAATTGGTAAGGAATTGTGTTCATGAAGGGTCTTTCTTAATTGTGGTATGAGCATCATTTTAATGAACACCTATTTTTGCTTCAGGGCATAGTCTCTGATTTCAAAATATTATAAATTCCTTCAGTTTTAGTTGCGTAGAAGTCAAGTTATGGCTCTGAATAATCACCTAAAAATTTAGCACAGCTGTTTGTGACCAGTAGACAACTGGAGTAAATTGAGGGGGAACACCAAACCAACCACAAGCCAGGTTTTTAAAGTTGTCAAATGGTTTCAGGAGTTGAAGAAAATGTTAGCTTTTTCCTTTTTTTTTTAAATATTTTTTGGTTCTTTAATACTGCCTGTGCAGTATAGTATTTGTGTGAAGTAGAGGTGAGGAAATAACTAATGTATTTCATATATACACTGCTATACACATTGTGTGTGGTTTTATACAAATATGTATATGTAAAATCCATATATACTGGACTTAAAAACCTGATGAATGTTTAATGTATCTCTGTGCAAAAATGGTGTTAAAAATGGGGTTTGTGTACTCCTTCCCCATGCCTAGTGGTGAAAAACATGATTTTGAACAACAGAGTTTTCTCCAAAGCCTTTGGAAGTATTATCTGTGTTATTATAAATGCAGGCTGTTTGGCAAGGGGCAAATTTTTACCTCATGGTGCATCCTAAATGGCAGCCCAAGCTCTAGGGAAATGTATTTTCACAAATCTGCAAAATGTGTCTCATTCAAGGTCTTGCAGTTTTTAATGGTTTATTTTCCTGGGTCTTTTTAGGACATAACAATTTCTGAGTTGTCTTTTCCTCCTGTGGATAAAGTGAAACATGCTAATCTTCCTAAAAGAAAGATTTCCATCCCAGCTGTGTTTCAGTCTCACACTCACTACAAACAGGTTTTTAAAGCTGCTCTGACAGGTAAGTCTCACACTCTGCTCTGTGAAATTCTGTCATTTTTAAACATTGCCTATTAGAACAACGGGGTACATTTGATTTTTTTATATGTTTACTGAAATATATTCAGCTTATACCCAAAGTTTCCATGTACTCCCCAACATTGCAAAGACAAACCAAAAGGACAGTACACTTCAGTTCAACTGTGTAACTTCCTGCTATTTTCCTGCCTTAAGATTCCTAATTTTTTTTTTCACTTGGAATAAGTGGGTTCTGCAGGTCATATGGTTTCTTTTAGGATTCCGATTAAACATTTTGATTTGGGATGGAAATCTTCCAATGGAAATACATTTGTTTGAGTGTTGTGTACCTGTGTAAGCATTTTAAGGCCGTGCTAATGATTCTGTTGTTGTCCTTTCCCTACCAAGAGCAATTGAACATAATGCTGTTTGAGCTGGCACAGAGACTGCACAATGCCCTCTCCAAAGTGGATACATCATTTTACACTAAAGTGAAGGACGGGCAAAGCCAGAGCCAAGGAAGCTGCGCTCCACTCTGCAACCACATGCACCCTGCTAAGCTGGTGATGGTTAAAAAAGAAGGACAAAACAAGGTGCTCTTTATTCCTTGTGTTTTTACACTTTTGGGGTGAAAGTGTCCATGGCTTTCTCTTTTCTTCTTGCTTGTTTTTGTGCTCATGGACTCTTTTTTTTTTCCCTCCCTTCCCTTGCAGGGTCGTTTGTTCTATGCCTGTGATGCCCCAAAAGCTGAGCAGTGTTCCTTTTTCAAGTGGATTGAAGATGTGAAGCCCACACAGACGAAATCCAGACCGAGCGCAGCGCTCCACGACACAAAAAGTATTGGGACCTACCTCAGGAGTCAAAAGATTGCTGTCTATGAGGAATGCCAGCTTTTGGTGAGGTATCCTGAAACGCTGTGTACTCCTCTCAGGTGCTGTGTGAACTCAGGGACTATAAATATTCCAGTAGCTTGGGATTTCAGCAGGATTTAGTACGTTTTCATGGTATTTAAAGAATAAAGATTTCTTTCTGTAACGAAATGCAAGAGCCAAATTAGTGAAGGAAAAATATTTATAGCAATGGTATTTCTTTTTAACAAGAATGAAAACTGCTGACCAGCAACTTGATCAGTTGCTTAATGTTACAGTTGCTGCACTTGAATTATTGTTCATTTAACCTTCAATAAGAGAATTTGATTCATTCTCTTCAAAATTCTAATTTTAATGCCAAAAGTCGTCTCAAAGGCTATTCTGTGCTGCTTAACTGTAGAGGAAACAATTCAATTGTGCCTGAACATGGGAGAATTTTGAAGTCAGGATAAATGTATTTAAAACTTGTTAATGTAAGATGATGTGCAACCACTTGGTCCAATCTATGGAGGTTTTTTATTTTTGGTGCTGAATCCAAAATGTGTTGATTGTTTACATACTTTTTTTTTTTTTTTAAATTAAAATTTACTAGGAAAGCCTTTGAAATTCCAACACGGCGTTACAGTAAGTTCAAGAAATTTATGAGTGCACCTGCCAGCTTTGATGGTGACTCCAAACCCAAATTATACCTGAAACTAAGCAGAAAGGAGCATTCTTCTCTCTACAGCAAAGGTAAGCACATCCTAAACATCAGATTTAAAAGGTGGCAGTAGGAGAAGCTCATGAGGACTCTGTATTTTTTTTGGCAGATGACATCTGGGTTGTTTCAAAGACTCTGAACTTCGATCCCATCGATACTTTCATTGCAAGCAGTGCTTTCTTTGGACCATCCTCCAACAATGAAATAGAATTGCTACCGCTGAAAGGCTACAGTCCCTCCAACTGGAGATCAAACAGTGAGTTCCACAGCAAATCATTCAGAACTGTGGGAAACAACTATGGAAAAATCCAGCCAGCCATGAAGGATGACTTTAGAATTTCTCAAATCTTGCACATGATTTAATTCACAGTATTTTTTCCCATGTATGTTTGAATATGTAATTTGAATACAGTAATTAACGCAGTTAAACCTTCAAAGTAGCTGGTAAATTCCAAATGGGTGGAGAAGAAATGAGAATAATGTAAAGAAAGCAGTAAATTATATAATACAATATACAGTGCAAATTGACTGGCAGTGTGTAAGTAACAGGAATATGTTTTTACTGTCCTTGAAAAACAAAATACAGAAACCTCAACTCACTGAAAAATTTATATTCATATAAAAAGCTATGTAGCAAATCTGTTATTCTGCAAAAGTTTCTTGGTTTTGCTGTTGAATAGAGCTGAAGCTTTGGGGTTGTTTTGTTTTGTTTTGTTAATGAAGGAGATAAAATCACTTAATTACTCTTTGGGCATTTTATAATTCACTTATTTAGCTGCTTTGAAATTTGGGCTCATTTAATTTCTTTCTCCTTTTACTTTTCTGTGGCATTTCCAGTGTGTGTTCACGCCTTGCTGGTTTGTAATGCCAGTGGTGAGCTGGCATCCTTAAGAAACATGGAGGAGCACTTCAATCCATCCTCGTTACCACTAATCCCATATCTCCTGAAAATGTGAGTTACTGTTCTGTGGTACTGTGAGCAGGTCATAAAACAGCAGCCAGTTCAGTGTAGGAATATCAGAACCAGGAGATACAAATTATATCATATCACAACTTTTGGTAATTTTTTGGTTTCTTAGGAATTTTAATTCTGAAAATGCTACGAAAAGAGTGAACAAAAGGAAGTTTACTCCACCTGCCATGAGCCTGAAACGGTCAATGATGTCTGGCCCTGTGAGCTCTGAAGTGGCAATGGGAGTGGCTGAAGAGATGATCCAAAGGTTCTCCCTGAACCCAGACCAAGCAACTTCATTGATTCGCATAGCCCAGATGATGACCTCCTGTGAGAACCCCAAACCGGGGGAAGAACGTCAGAGCTTGCCCATCACAGTCATACGTGGTACACAGCCAAGAGTTGTGACATTTGCTGCTACTGTACCTTTGCAAAAATGCTGGTTAATGTGAAATGCCATTAATATGAAATGCCAAAATCAGCCCCTCTGATAATGGCCCTGACATTAATACATCCATTCTGTCAGCACAGAGCTTTTGCTCCTTAAGGTTTCATTCTGCCTTTTGCAGGATTTCACAGAAGCATAAGAGGTTTTTCCTAGAAATATCTATAAACAAAATCAGAGTTATTTAGTGTCTTCTGCTTCTTTCTTTTCATATTAAAACCACTTTTTATCGTGTATTTGTAACATGTAACATTTGTATCATGTTTTTGTAAGGTAACTGGTTGCCCCTGGGTACTGGGAGCTGCTGAAGCAAGCCCATGGAATGTTTTTACAGGAATCACAGCATAACTGAAGTTAAAGCAATTGATTCAAACTCTCTAGGAAATTTTCACTCGTAACTTGGGCTTTTTCTTCCAAAATACCAGGTGTTTTTGGAGCTGGCAAGAGCTACCTGCTGTCTGTGGTGATCTTGTTCCTGGTGCAGCTCTTTGAAAGCAGCGAAGCTACGGAGGGTCCAAGGGCAACTCCATGGAAACTTCTCCTTGCTTCTTCCACCAATGTTGCTGTGGACAGGATACTGCTGGGGTGGGTTACTGAGGCTTTTATGGACTCTTCTTCCAAAAACAATAATAATGCACTTACGTGGTGGTGATAATTGTGTTGGTGTTTCCTGTAAGACACATCAAAAAGATTGATTTCTTTCCCTAAAAAGTGCCACACACAGGCTTTAATTTTGCCTCGGCTCTTCTGCACAGTTAGAAGAGTGAAAGCTACATAAAACATTTACAGAAGACTAATATTAGGCTTTGCTCTCATCAAATTTACTATTAAAATGCATCATGACAAAGTAACACTGCTCAGGAATCTTGGGGTGTAGCAGTAGGGGAAAGAGGGGCAGAGAGAATCAGATTTGTGAAAATTCAGCATGAAGTTAACATGAAATAAAAACTCATGGTTTGGAAGGAAAAAGGAAGGGAAGATACATAGGGGAGACTATGAGAGGGGAATCATCAAGGCATTAAGCATTTTTGAGGCAAATCATGATAAGGTAATTTATTTTGATTTTCTTGATATACTGAGGTACTTCATTCTGTTCATCACCGAGGTTTGTGTTCCGCAGTGTTCTGATGTGTCTTTTGGAACCACTTTTAAAGTTTTCCATATTTCTTTTTTCCATTTCTGTAATTTTTATCATCTTTTTCTTTAAAGTCTGCTCGATCTTGGATTTGAGGATTTTATAAGAGTGGGAAGTATAAGGAAAATCACAAAAGCAATTCTTCCCCATAGGTAAGAAAACCTCTTTGAAGGTTCTGAAGCAATTTGGGGTATGTTAGTATGCTGTTGTAAAGTGATGTTATGTATGAAGTGTGATGATTTTTCCAAGCACTGCTATTTTCAGTTGCTGTAATGTATGTTACAAAATCTTCTTTGAAGTTTACATGCAGGCTCAGGAAATGAAAATGAGCAGTTGAAAGAGCTGCTTGCTCTCATGAAAGAAGATTTGACTCCAGCTGAAAAAATCTATGTCAGGAAGAGCATCGAGCAGCATAAACTGGGGACCAATAAAACTATCCTGCAACAGGTACTGTCACAGAGATGGGGTGGGAAAGCAGGGATTTGCTGTGTCTTAGCCACAGGGCCCAGCAAATGGAAGCTGGGAATCCCCTCTCCTGGTTTTGAAGAATAAAGTGAATGTTAGGTTTGATTTCACAGGTATAGCTTAGTATCTTATTTCCAAAAACGAATGTAGGTGTATTCTCCTGCTGCAGTTATGTGCTGCACAGAGATTAACTTTGAAATGATCTTAACTTTTTGCCTACCCATTTTCCTCTCGCTCATGGAAGGTGAAAGTGGTTGGAGTGACGTGTGCTGCCTGCCCCTTCCCTTGCCTGAACGCGCTCAGGTTTCCTGTGGTGATGCTGGATGAGTGCAGTCAGATGACGGAACCTGCTTCTCTCCTTCCCATTGCCAGGTACAGCCTTCCTGTGGGGCTTCAGCAGGGACACAAGCTCCAAATAGTGCCAAACTCCGCACCTTTTTGAGCACATGAACCCCGAGGTCTCGCCTTAGAGAGCAAGAAGAGTGATTTTACATTGAGGCCTGCCCTTAAATGTTATTAAGCTGGGGTGGAAAAGGGAGGCTGATGGGAAGCAATGTGATACAGAAACACAGCACACACTTTGGTTGTGAACAGTTTAACATCCTTTTTAGAACACTTCTTTTCCTTGTTTTTTCACATTCTTATTTAGGTTTCAGTGTGAAAAGCTTGTCCTTGTTGGAGACCCCAAGCAACTGCCACCAACTATTCAAGGGTCTGAGAGTGTTCATGAGCAGGGATTGGAGCAGACTCTCTTTGACCGGCTCTGCTTAATGGTAGGTGCTGCTAAACACACCTTTGGAAAAGGTGGAGAGTGGAGTTGTAGGTCCACTGAAGTCACTAGAGGAATTCTGGTTCAGCTGTCAGAGGATCTTTGTTTCAGCATTGCAAAATAATATAAAATCACAGAATGGTTTGGGTTGGAAGGGACCTCAAAGGTCACCTAATCCAAACCCCTGCCATAGACAGGGACACCTTCCACTAGACCAGGGTGCTCCAAGCTCCATCCACGTGAACACTTCCCAGTCCTAATTTCTCTATCCTCATTCTTTAGGGACATAACCCAATACTTCTTCGGACACAGTACCGCTGTCACCCTGCCCTCAGTGCCATCGCCAACGAGCTGTTCTATGAAGGGAACCTCATAGATGGGATTTCTGAGGAGGACAGGACTCCTTTATTGGAATGGCTTCCAACACTGTGCTTTTACAGCGTTCATGGCATGGAGCAAGTAAGTTCCTCAACACTTCTTATATATACTTCTTACATAAAAAGTCAATATTGTAGTTTTTCCTCCATTTCGTTTCTTTTTACATTGTTGGTGAGAACTAACTTGGGAATCTTTTTTCCCTCTTTCCAGATTGAAAGAGACAACAGCTTTTATAACATGGCAGAAGCTCATTTTACAGTCAAGCTCATCCAGTCTCTGATTGCAAGTGGAATAGAAGGAGCTGCTATTGGTGTGATTACCCTTTATAAATCACAGATGTATAAGGTTTGTATAATAAATCAACAGTAAAAATTGATAAAGCCGTTTCCTTAAATGTACTCATACACTGAGTAGCCAAACCCATCCCCTTCCCTGTTTCTTTGCCCACAGATTCAGAATTTGCTCAGTGGGGTTCACTCCGAGGCTTTTGAAGTCAAGCCTGTCCAGGTGTCCACGGTGGACGCGTTCCAAGGTGCCGAGAGGGAAATCATCGTCCTGTCGTGTGTCAGGACGAGGCACTTTGGGTTCATAGACTCGGAGAAGAGGATGAACGTGGCACTAACGAGGGCAAAGAGGCACCTGCTGATTGTGGGAAGTCTGGCCTGTCTGAGCAGGAACAGGCTGTGGGGAAGAGTAATTCACCACTGCAAAGGTAATAGTCTCTTTTCTGGGGTTTTTGAAATCGTGCGCCTCGTGTTCTTTAATTGGACTATGTGTAATACACCTTTAAGTGTTTGTATACAATATGTAATACTATATAAAATATATGGTATGTACACTAGAGCAACCACTATATTCATTACATATAAACTCTAATTTTTAATATTACATAGAGTATCTAATAGATCACAGGAAAATGCAAGAATGTGCAGGTTGCATGTTTGCAGTTTTACCTGCAAACTCTTTTTATCCAGTAATGGGACTTTACCTGCTTGGCTGACATCAAAGAAAGCATCTTGTTGGTGACTGGATTCCAAAGAACCATTTTCCAAGCAGGAACATCACAGCCAGTCAGTCCTCTTGGGGAAATAGATGTTGGCATTGCCAGGGGCTGATTCCATGGAGGGTGCTGTAAAGAGAGATGTAATTATCCTGTTTATTGCTGCTTTTAGGATGGGAAAATGGATTACAACATGCAAGCCAGTGTGAGCAGCAGCTAAACGACATTCTCAAGTCTTACTTGGAAAACTGGGAGGAAGAAGAACAGAGTAAGAAAAAGGAAAAATAAAATACGTGTTGATTTTATGAACAAAATATTAATTACTTGTCTGTAAAAATTACCAGAGCTATTGTTAATCTAGTATTTATTTAACGTGGGATATTTTTGTTTGGGTCTCAGTGCATTGATACTTCTGTTTGGAGAACACTGATACTTGTTTATGTGACTACAAATTAATAAAGTGACTTTATTTTGGTTGAAAACCATAAATAGAGTGACTTTAGCTGCTTGAGAAGTGAGATTCTTTCATGCTTACAATGTAGCTAATTGTTCTAGTGATATTTCATTGTTCTTTGGATTAAACAACATGGTATTTTAGAACAATTCTGTCACCTTCCATATTTACAGATAGGTGATATCCAGGAAGGAGCTTGGCTAAAATAATTAAAAGGCCCCTTCCCCAGCTCTTGAGAAAACCTTAAGCACCTTCCAGTGCCTACAGGGGCTCCAAGAGAGCTGGAGAGTGACTTGTCACAAGGGCACGGAGTGACAGGACAAGGGGGAATGTCTTCAAATGCCACAGGACAGGTTTAGCTCGATATTAGGGATAAATTCTTCGCTGTGAGGGTAAGTGAGGCACTGGCACAGGTTTCCCAGAGGAACTGTGGCTGCCCCATGCCTGTAAGTGTTGAAGGCGAGGCTGGACGGTGCTTGTGAGCAGTGCTGCAGTGGTGTCCCTTCTGCCAGGTGCCAGACACAGCGGGAATTCTCCTTTCGCTTCCCAAATTTCCTGATCCCGGGTGCCTCAGTCTCCCCGCGAGTCCCGCCGCCGCCAGGTGGCGCCGCGCGCTCGGCGGAGGGAGCCGCCCTGGCGGTGATGCGCCCCTCCCGCCAGCCCGCCACTGGGGCCGTAGCACCGCTCCGCCCTGAGGGGGCAGCGCCGGCTCCTTCCGCCGGGGGAGGGCTGAATAGCGCCTTTAAATTACTGCTGACACCTCTGTCCTAGCTCCCTAAAATCTCAATCAACAAGCCATTAGAACTCAACGGGAGTAAAACTAAATCCTCGTTTAAGTGTATTTATCCGCTCTCTTTTCTCTCTTTCAAATGCTAAATCCATTTCAGCATATGCCCCTTTTTTCTCTCGCCTTTCTCTAAAGACTGGCAGCCCGCACTACTCTTGTAAATATGAAAGATGCTAATCATATGACATATCACGTCTCAGTCGGAGCCTGGAATAAAGCCTTGAGATTTGGGATCATTGCCTCCAGACAACAGCTTCATCAGCCGGAAAGTTGGGTTTTTTTCTCCTTTCCTTCAACTCTCAATCCCTTCTTTGTCTGAGGGAAAATGCAGCCAACTCGAGCCACCCCGGCCATATGGTTCACTCTGTGTTTTCTTAGTTGAATCCTGAATTGTTTGTGACTTGCGAAGGCTTTTTTTTTTTTTTTTTTTTTGGAAGTGTGTATAAAGACATAGAAGAGGCTGCCTGGACCGGGGCGGCTCTGCAGGATAACTCCATGTTCTTCACGTGTTCGCTTTCAGCCACCTCACCACACAGTCAAAAAGTATAAACCTGTAGACACACTTTGTACCAATAACCTATTCCAGGTATCTGGTATTTCTCCCCTTGTGAGCAAAAATATCCAGGTGTTTTTCTCTTTTCTGGATGGAAATCCCTTCTTGAAACACCATTTGTGTCTTTCCTCACCTCTGTAAAACAGAGTTATTGCTCGCTGGAAAATCCCTTCTAGAAATGCCTTGACTAAGAGAAGCCCCCAAGTATTTTGAGTAAGGAAAAGTGGCTTTTAAGAGTCGTATAAATTAGGAGTGGAGTGAGTTCGGCACACCCAAGTTTGGATATCCCCCTGTTTGATAGCCAGCCTGCCAAATTTTCTTTCTCTCTTTCCTTACACAAACCCCCCCAAAAAAGGCCCTTTCACCAAATCATTAAATTCTACAGAGGTGGTCAAGCTAGTCCTGCTTTTCAGGCGTTCAAGAAAGAAAAGGGTCCTTGAAGTTTAGAAGATGCCCAAGGAAAACTCATTGAATGACATCAAAAGAATGAGTTTCCATAGCTGTTGAAGCACGAGAGCCGTGTAGCTGCACAAAGGCGGGTTGGGGCAGTGGGACTGTCCCACTGCTCTATCCCAGCACAATTGGGTCACTGAAATAGGGAATTAATTACCATTGGAGAGTGGGCAGCCCATTCACCACTGGCTGAGTTTTATTAAACGCCAATATAAATAACAAAACAACTCTTGTGGCTGCACTATTCCTACACGCCAAAGGAAGGATTATGTTGGGGATTAACATCTTAAAGTCTATGAGACTTTCTGACTCAAGGCTCGGAGCTGGTAATCGTATTTGTCTCCTGGTTCAGCGATTAGTGCTCTCCCTCGCGCACCTTCGCCTGGATGGCCAATGTCCCTTTTTGCAGGCACTGGGTTTTTCACACAATCGGCTGTTCTTTTCCCCACATCTATAGAAAAGAATAAGAAAACTGAAGCGTGTTCACGCGATCCTCAAGCTTCTTCTCTTCTTCATGGGAAAGGAAGGCACCAGCGGCCTTTTTTCACAAGGGGGGGGAGGCAAACCCTCTGGGGGGGGGGCAGGACTCCAAAATCGCTCCGCAGGCCTGCACCTGCCATGCAAATCTGCCGGGAACAATCGGCCCCCGACGAGGGCTGGGGTGGGGGGAGCCAGGGAAGGATGCCGGGACAGCGCTTATGGGGGGACCCCTCCTCACCCTGATCCCAGAACAAACCCCAAATGCGCTAATACAGCTTGGGAGTTGGGGGGCTGGTTCTCACCCTGTCCCTCCCTGTGGCACTTTTCACTGTAATGTGCACGGGGTGCTCGGGAAGGATCTGGATCAGAGTGTGGGGGACACGCACTGCAGTACTTTTGATTTCTCCCCTCCGCAGAGCACCCCAGTACTCTGCTGCGTGGGGACATATTCTCACACCCCATTTACGAGCAGAACCACCCCATTCTCAGGGTCTGTAGGTGCTGCCCAGGGTTGAGCACCACAGGATTCAGGGCACCCGGCTGTGTGTGGGCAGCCCCGGGACCCTGAACCCTTAGCACACTGCAGGTTTCTGGGTGTGAGGAAGGCAGAGCTGGGAGGGGTCAGGCCACCCTGTCCCCACAGCTTTTTCCCCACATTTCCCGGGATGTCGTGCCCCTCTTCACCTGAGGCAGGCTGGCCATTAACGCCGGCTCTCAACTTGTGAGGTCGACGTGTGGATGGGCTGTGCCCAGAGGTCTCTCGGCAACACAGACCCTAAACTTTTAGGGCTATCGGGTCACCTCAGAGTTCAATCTTCTTACAGCAAACAAAGCCCTTCTGAAGGTCTCCCCCTCTCCCCCACACGAGCTCAGCATCCTTTATTTCTGGACTGTGTGTGATAAGCTTAAATCATTGTGCTCCCATTTCTTGATCGTTGCCTACTTTGGGCTTTTGTTCCCCTAAAGTAGGATTGAGTCTGGCAAAGGGGCTGAAGTTGAACAGTTTGACCCTTGGAGGACAGTTCAGGCAGTGGGCAGTGGCGGCAGCAGCATTCCTGCTCCTGATCCCACTCCCTCTCCCCCCCCACCTCCTCTCCCCACCGCTCTCGGCCGAGCAGCTCGGCCCTCGCTCAGACCACACAAGCTCCTGCCGAGAGCTGTGAGGATTTGGTGGCCGACCTGTCCTCGGTCACCCTGTGCTTAACCCTATGGAAAAAACCACTGCATGGCAGGGGCTGACAGCAGGAATTGGGCTGAACCCCAGAAAGGCACCACAATGGGTTATGCACCCACAGCACCACCTCTGCCTCACCTCTCCGTCGCTTTCCATCAGCACCGGAAGGGCAGAAATCTCGGCAAGCAGGGTGGTGACAGAGCGATGGGCTGGCCCTATCACAGGTGTACTCTGCTTTGTGCCTTAAGGTGCTGAAAAAGAAATAAAGTCCTTTTGTGTGGCTCTCCCGGGACGCCAATGGGACCTGTGGGTCTCCCGTTTTTCACAGGGAGGTGAGGGGAGTGGTACAGTGTTTCATAGAGTCACAGAGATACTGATTGAGGCACCCGCCCGGCCTCCATTGCTCCCAAAGGCCACAAACTCAGAGGGCAGCAAGAGCGAGGGACTGATCTGGGTGTGAATTTTTGGTGTGCTGAGCACGACTTCCACAGAGGTTTCAGCTCTTTCATCTATTTTGGGCTTTTCTAGTGGTTGCAAATAAAATTCTGTTCCAAACCCCAACTCCCCCAAAGTGCCTTGCTGATGGTGTTTCCATTATGGAGAGGAGAGCGCACTGGGGTTTCAGCTTTGTATGTTCTCACTGTCATTTCTTTGACAAGGGCTTGGAGTGACAGGACAAGAAGGGATGGCTTCACACTGACAGAGGGCACAGTTAGATGGGATATTGGAAAAAATTCTTCCCTGCGAGAGTGGGGAGGCCCTGGCACAGGTTGCCCAGAGAAGCTGTGGCTGCCCCATCCCTAGAAGTTTACAAGGCCAGATTGGATAGGGCTTGGAGCAACCTGGGATAGTGGAAGGTGTCCCCAAGGGGTCTGCGGAGCAGAGCCAGCCTGCTGATCCCACAGGCATGTCACCAGGCTGTGCCTTTCCTTGGGGCTTTCTGCCCTGAGGGAGGGCTGGAAGAGAAGAGTGGTGAAAGGAATGAAGGTTTTCCTGGTGCACTGACAAGCTGGTGTTTTGGGGTTCTTTTTGATAAAGTCTCCTCCAGCCTGTGTTGTGCCTGTGAGTTGTATTTGACAGCATTGAGCTGCCCGGAGCGCAGGGCTTTCCCCCACTTCGGGTTTGCCCTGATGCAAACGGAGCAGCCGCATGCCCGGAGCATCTCCCCAGCAAGCCACGTATGAAACTATGCACTTTCACCACAGCACCAAGTCTCCCCAGAAGGCGAAACCCACCGGGGAATGAGAGGGCTTGAAGGGGAAGCCCCCCCCATCCTTCCCTTCGCCCCCTCCCTCTCCTTGCCGGGCCCGTAAACGAAGCGGCTGAAAGGGAGCCGGCCCCGGGCGCGCGCGTGGCGCGCGGGGCGCGGGGATTGGCCGCCCGCGCCTCGCGCCCCCCCCGCTCCCCATTCATTAATAAATTAGCGGCACGCTCCAGCCGAGCGCGAGGCGCCAATGGGGCCCCGGCGGGAGG
>VZRR01013434.1:84265-103092 GCA_013398015.1 Oreocharis arfaki | reverse complement strand
AAAAAAAAAAAAAGAAAAAAAGTGGGAGCATTTGCATAATCACTGCTTTGATGTGGCCAGCAAGATGAAGCTGTGTCCCCCCAAATCTGCCACGGGCCAGGAGGAACAAAACAAGAGGGAGCCTTTCACGGCACTGGCGGTGTGTGGGGCAGCCCGTCGGGAGCGGCTCTTTCACTCTCACTCGCTTTTAACGACCCCTTTTAATGATTAAACTCCAGGAATGCCAAAAGAAGCCGAGCACCCTCTCCGTCTTTTCTGGTCGGGCCTCATTGTCCTTCCTGGTTTCTCTCCCTCTTTTAAGAGGCACTGGAGTAGGTGCCTTCGGCTCTTCAAAAGGCCGGGATGGATGGAATGCACTTCTCTCTCGGTGCTGGAGCCATGCAGGAACAGGAGGGACATTCCGGGTGGCTCAGCACCAGGATGCTCCCTCCAGCCGTCCTCAGGGAGGGACGCTGCTCCTTGCCAGGTGCGTCATCCTGGAGGGATTTGCCTCCGCCCTAGGTACAGACCCCGTTGGCAGGAGCGTTACCATCCTGCCGGGGCTGTGGCAACGGGAACCACCGTGGGAAAAAGCACACAACGCGGAGCACGGAGGGAGGGTTGGAGAGGGGGTTTGGGGTGGGAGTCACGCCAGCCGAACCTTCCCTGCTCCCTGGGGGAGGCTGGAGGCTGGGCTTGGTTGGAGATGCCCTCGGAGGAGATGGGCCTGAGGGGACCAAGGCTGGGAGGGGGAGGCAGGACCATGCTGGCAAAGGCTTTGTCGGAGAGGCAGAATTTGTCAGCCAACCCAGTCACCCTCATCCCGATTTTTCATTTGAATGTGGTCAAAAGTGTTTGTTTCCCTTTCTTCCCCCTTAATTTGAGTTTATTCCTCTCCTTCCTTTTTTTTTTTTTTCATGTATTTCCCTCTTTTCTCTCAGAAGATGGATTTTTGGAGGTGATGGGGAGTTCCCAGAGCCAACTGCAGCCAACTTGGAAGTGGACCAGGAGATGCAAGATGGGCAAACACCTCTCTGGATGATGTGAGGAACCTGGGGGTGGTTTCCATGGCAGCCCCTTGCCCCAGAACATGTGTTTATGATCCTTCTGTGTATTGTATTTTGGCATAAAAGCTCCTCCGCGCCGGCAGGGCTGGAGGGGCAGCTCGAAGGCCCCCAGGGGGTTTTACAGCCCTCCTTGGCATAAGAATGGCCACGAGGAGCCAAACCAGCACCCCAAGGGCTGCCGCACGCTGCCTTTCATGGCAGGCATAAATCTGCCCCCGTAGTGCCATCGTTAAAGAGCCCTCCCGACACGGCTCTCAGCCGGCTGGCGCGTTTTAAACCCAGTTTTCCTAAAGCCGTACTCAGGTGCCCCAGGTCTGGCTTCCCCTGGTCCTGTATTATGTGCGGATTTGGCCCATGTGGCCCCAATTCCCATTCCCCACGGGCAAAAAGGATCTCAGTTATCTATTATACAGTCAATCCCCTGGCATAAACAGAAATCCCAGCGGGATCTTTTTTTGTAACCTGATGTAGGTTGTTGTCTTACTACAAGCCAGAATCTTGTGGTTTACAGTCTATGACAGACTCTTTTGCTCTGACAAGCTGACAGTGTAAGGGTATCAGGATATAAGGATATCCTGCCTTCTACCTACAATGCTGCAACAGCTGTGCAGGTCCAGCAAAATCCTGGCAGCCTGCTCATCCCCGTGACCTCTCCTACTGAATTCAGATTAAGGAGAGGCAGAACTCTTGCCAGATTTAAAATCAAGCCTCTAAAAACTGATTGGCGTAAAAAAACCAACATCCTTGGAGGGTCGCTTTGCAGCAGCCAGGAGGGAACAGGGATGGTGCTGGGGCGGCTGTGACACGCAGCCATCCCTTTCCCTCGCCTCCCCTCCTCCTCCTTTTATTAAAAAGCAGAGAGACCGGCCCAAAGCTGATGGCATATTTACCTTCACGAGTTTTAAAAAAAGTTAATTACCGCTCGGAGCAAGTTGGTCGGGCTGTCCTGAGCTGTCTTTTATTAGTAGTCGCCTTCATTAATTTCCCTCGCTGGATTTGCTGCTAATAGCTGCCTGGTCCTGGGCAGCACAAAGCAGCATCTGTGCCATTGAGCAGAAAAGCGGGAGTCAGGCAAAGGGGGGCACTGGGGGGGCGACGCCGTTTGCAAATCAACCTCTATTAACGTGATGTCCTGCTCGGAGGGGACGGCAGCCCCGGTAGCCGGCACGGCGGTTTGGGCTGCGCTGGGCTGTTACCGAGGGAGGGAAGGCACCTGCTGCCTGCCGGGGGGATCCTGCCCTCATCCCGCTTCCCTGGGCGCTGGCTGTGCCGCCCGAGACCCCCCCGGGGTGCTGGACCTGCCTCTACGGACCTGTGCACCCAGCTCGGTGCTGCCGATGCTGTGCTCCTGCGGCAGTGTCCAGCACTGAACAAATCGTTAATAACTCGGTATCTTTTGGTGGAAGATACACTCTGCCTTAAGAACAGCTTGGCAGAGAAGTTTGGGATTAGGAAATGGGATTAAGTTCTGTTTGGAGAGGGCAGCGGGCAGGCTGGGGGGGCCAGAGGCACGGCGGGCTCACACGAGCTGGGGCAGCGGGCGGCTGTGGAGGCCAACAGCCCCATCTGCTCCCGCTCTGCCAGGGGAGAGGGGAGATGATTTCATCCAAGTGGAAGAAAGGAGGGTGGCGTGTGTCACTCCCGGGAGAGGGGTGAGAGCAGCACGCTGCCGCCAGCTTCCCCGCAGAGCTGGGGGAGGCACCCGTGTGCCGGGGCTTCCCTCAAGGCAGCAGGTGACAGCAGCAGGTACCAACACCTTGCTGCAAATATCCCGGTTCTGGTTCGTGGGAAGGAGATGCCGAGGAGGCTGCTGCTGCTGTGTTCTTCCAAGCAGAAGAGATTGGGCAGCACAGGCTGCGGTTCTGCACTGGCTGAAGTGAGGCTTTCCCCCCAGTACCCATGAATAGCTGTGTCTGCTGAAGGAGCTGTGCCTAAATCCAGCAGCTGGGCTCTGGGGGCAGCTGATGCCGGGTTTATGGCAGCGGGGCCGTGCTGCCTCGCGTGCAGGGGCTGCCTCACAGCTGGAGGGGTCACCCCATACCCGCTCTCCGCCAGCCGGAATGGCCCGGAATGCTGTGGCTCGGACGGAGAGGGAGGGAGGCGAGCCTGGCTCAACCCTGTACTGCTGGGGTAAGTGAGGGGCTCCCTTTCCACTGCATCTTTTCTAAGAGAAATTCCCTGAAGTGCTCCACAGAGTCATTAGTTACCGGCAAATGAGTGAGAAAATCATTCTACCTGTTGTCCGCAGGCTTCGGTTGCGTCAGCTTGTTCCCTGGATATCAAATTTACTAACTTGGATGCACAAGCACGACACAGCCAACAAGACTCTGCCTTTCACCTGGATACCTGCAGAAAGGGAAGCAGGAAAAACCTCTTTAAGCAAACACCTTCCCCAAAGGACAGGAGAGTGTGGCACCACTTTGTCACGAGCAGGCCAGTTTTGTGCCTGACTTATAGCAGCACTTACACAGGGTGTAAACTCAAGTCCTGGAGCTTAGATGAGAGGAGAAAATGTTTCCTGTTTCTTCAAGCTTGATGTCCCTACGGTTCACATTTCACTGTCCCAGCACGACACAGCTCCACTCATTTCGTAGAGACTGGCCCTAAATGGTTATATGGAGTACTTAGGTTGGAATTTGGAGAGTGTTACAATTAACCAAGCCCCAAAGGCACCTTGGTAGCAAGTTACTTAACACAAACCACTGAATCGCCAATAAAAACTTATAATTTCTAATAAAAAAGGGAAAAGTATTCCCTAAATCTCAGTTAGTTCAAATCCTTTATTCTGAAACCAGAGGAAATAACAGCAAATTTTTGTCAGTAGCTCAAAGACGAAATTTACAACCGAAATACTAAATCCTCCATCATCAGAGTAAACTATTTATTTCCTCAATAATCCCCTATTTGTACCACAAATGTGAGCCAATAATTTAAGCTCTGTGTGTTTGGGGCCATGTGTGCGGCCCAGTTCTTCAGGCGACGAGGTTGTAAATCCATGGTTTCCAGTATCCAAGCCCCGGATGAAGACAGAGTGCCTGACACCTCTGAAATTGTGCCCAATCCTGTAAAGAATAAGACCAGTAGAATTTGATACCATGTCTATTTCAACAGAGAACTGGGCAAGCTGATCCTCCACCCTTACTTTTACCTGTGAGTAGCCGTAACTATGGTGGCAAAATATCTCCTAAAACCAATAGAAGAAATGAGCTGCTAGATGGACATATTAGGAAGAAAGCAAAATATTAAAATTTCACAGGGATGGATTTATTGAGAAGCACATCTAAATAAATTTTCTTTCTCTTTCTTTGAGCAGGAAGGAGCTGGAAAACGCATGACTGGCCAGGGGTCCCAAAACTGCGTGTGCTGCAGGAGCAGACACAGCGGGGCCGGCTGCTGGCGGCGCTTTAGGACACTTTGTTGTGCAGAGATTGTCCGGGAGGTTTTGTTTTGGTTTTAATTGTCTCTATAGAGCAGGGAAAGCTTCTGCAGAGAGGCTTTAACACAGCATCTCTGCCGCCCATTAATTCCCGGGATCTTGCTAACTAGCTTTGTTTGCCCTCCGGAGCCTGGCGCTCGCTGGCCGGAGCACGGAGCTATGCGAGCGCGGCGTTTGTCACTTAGTTAAAGCCAGCATTTCCCCACTGCCGAGGACAAGGCCGGCCTTTATTGGCTGCACAACAAGATAACGGGCTTAATCTTCCCAGTAACACGTGAGTTTTCATGTATCACTTTAATCTGCGAGACACTGGGGCCGAGTGTCCCGTCACATGCCGATTTCACTGTTGTGTGAGCCGGCGACTGCCCAGCTCAATGATGGATTGTTTGCTGGCTCTTAACAACAGGCAAGATGGTGAATGCCCCGGGGTGACAGACACTGTGCAATGGGAACGGCCGCAAATCTGATGGCCCGGTTCAAGTTCACCTGACAAAGCTGGAGCAGTCTGCGAGCAGAGCTCGGGAAAGGATTATTCACACTGGCATTATATTTTTGAATGCATTTTTCTCCCTGCGCAGCTGCGCAGCTCCCCAAGACTGAAGGTTTATGCACCATAATAAAGAGATTTAATTTTTTTTTTCTCTTCCTTCTCCCTCTTTACACCTAGTTCTAATCAGTTGTCCCAGGGATAGGGCATCTTTCCAAACAACTCGGCACAAACATCACCTAGAAAACAATAGCATTGCTAAAACGCAAGGACAAAAGCCTAAAAATCTCTGCTGGCTACAGAAACAAAAGGGGATGGTTTTGTTAAAGCCACATCTGTTGGGGACCCATCTTTCCGTGGAACTTTGATGCTGTGTTCCCTTTCCCATCAAGAAAATCTCCCCAGAGAAATGATCCCAGCCTTTGCGCTCGGGGGCAGCGGGACATCAGGGCTTTGGGGGTGAAGAGGAGAATGGGAAATGAAGGCAGCTTTTCCCTGCCTTGCTGGACAACCTGCTCCCAAAGATGTGTAGGGTAAAGCAGTGTCCAGCTCATGGGTCATTCTGTGGACTGACCTGTGGCAGTCTAGGCCAGCAGCTCCACCGAGGGCCTTGTCAAAGACAGGCAGCGACAGATCTCGTTGCACTCCACGTGTTGATCATTAAAAAAGTAGTAAATTCCTTTCTTCCCGAAGTTGGAGCGTGAGACATCTTCGCTATTGAGGGAATGAATCTGGGGGTCTGTGAGGTAGATGAGGCCTTTCCCGTTACCTGTCACCCAACCTGTGGAAGAAATGATACATCTTGATAACAAACACCGCTGCCTTTGTATCACCACACTCAGGACTCCCTGCCTGGCACCGCCCTCGCTCTCTTCATGTCACCTCAGTGATTCCCATTTTCCACAGATGACAGCAAAAGCAGAACCCTGTGAGACACATAATGAATTTTAATGAAATGAATACCCCAAAGGTACCTGTGGGCTAAAAGTGGAGTGTGAAAGGCATAAACTTCACTGTCATACACACCTTGAAGGTCGACGACGACATCAGTTCTGTTGGAGAACTCATAGGAGAAGTGGCCGTAAGCCAGACCGTACTCTGTGGCTTTGTACTCATTCTTCACTACCTTGGTGTTGTTGGACAGCTTCACAAACTCCCCGAGGATGTAGGGCTCCACACTCACACACCCTTTGATAGTTCTGTCTTCCAGTATCTGAAACGAGACGGTGTCACCGCTGCTATAATCGACTCAAGACACCCTTCCCCACCAGGTCCTTGGAATTGCTTACGAGACAGTTCTTACCAGGAGTACAGCAGAGGGGATATAAAAGATCTGGGTAGGGACCTTCTGCTCATACAGCCTCTTGTTGAACTCTGTCACGTAGTACTGGGCAGTCATCTGTCGCTCCACATCACTGAAATGATGGAGGAGTCCTTTTTCTTCTTTGTATTCCTTCCCAACATACCTAAACAGAAGGAGAAGTGCCTAGAGCAGTGCTTGTTCTGGATGATGTGATACAGAAACATCACTGCAAAGCAGAGCTTGGCTGTTCAGAAGTGAATCCACCTGCATTTAAAATAGCTGGGATTAAAAGTGGGTGGGTTTTTTTTCTTTTCTATCTCATAGAGGTGAAAAATGATCAATCAAATCCTGGGATGGGGGTTTCGTAACACTGGAATGTTTAAACTCACCTCTTCTTGAATCTGAAGGGAGACCTGACTCAGAGGTATTAAAATACTGTTCTCCACCCATAATAATTCATGAGCTACTTCTAGTAATGATCTGAACTCTGCAAGTAGCTGATAGGAGACAACAGTAAAGCAGTTTTTTACTTCCCAGAAATTAAAAAGTAGAGTTACATGGAGTGGTGGGAAAGACTGACAAAATGTCCAACACATTTGGGAAAGCTATAAAATATTCTTGCTACAGCAAAACATACCAGACAGTTTTTATCCATATTTACACAGAAGCAGCATTGATAAATATTTTGTTTCGGGAATCTGCTTGGCCCGTACCTTCCCAGGCTTTCTTCTTGGTGCAGGAAGTGTATCCAAAAGGCACTTCTCTGCTTGCCTTCCTTGGCCACGTTCAGGTAGTCCCCGATGAACACAGCTGTCTCTTGGCCTGTCCACAGCCCGGATTTCTTGGAGTATTTCAGAAGAAGAGCAGCTACAAAAAAGAAAACACCACAGGTAAAAGGGAGAAATCCACAGGACTGCTCTGAGCCTGTGCTGAGGGCTGGCTGCTATTTATGATTAAGTTAATGATCATTATCTTAGACAGACAGTTTTCAGGGGTGCCATGTGGAATCTAAACTCAAGCAATGGGGTAGAAAGCAATAAAAAATTAAATCCTAATAAATGCTGACTAAAATATTGTGTTAAAAAGCCTG
The DNA here is from genome assembly GCA_013398015.1 of Oreocharis arfaki. Classification (NCBI taxonomy): domain Eukaryota; kingdom Metazoa; phylum Chordata; class Aves; order Passeriformes; family Paramythiidae; genus Oreocharis; species Oreocharis arfaki. The sequence continues at coordinate 95,730 of VZRR01013434.1, read as the reverse complement.
AGTCAAGCTTGCTCTCTGTGGATGCACACATTGCTGTGTGGGAACTCACAGTACGCTTTGTGAAGCTCTTTGGTCCTAAAAATCCCAGTAGGCATCAGTCTCCGGACAAGCCAATTATGCTCCACCCCTGCCAGGAGCTGCTGGTAATCATCATCCCTCAGAAACCGAGCGTCCAGGATCTCTTCCTTCGTTCTCCCAGGCGTGAAGGCAAAACCATTTCCCCTTGGGATCAAACCTTCAGGGGAACTCGTGGGCATCTGTGCTGATTTGATCCACGAACTCAGAGAAGAACTGGATTGCCTCTTGCTGCTCACCATGTCCTGAGACTTCTCTTCAGCTTCTTCCGTAGTGGCACAGTCGAAGTGCTTGGTTGTGGATATCTTTCTGTGAGGGGGCAAAGCTGTTGGCACACTGGGAGTTGCTTCAAGCTTTGGAGCTTTAGGGTAGTTGTTTACTACGTCTCCGACACTGATGAACTCAAATTCAGTGTCATCTGTTGTTTCTGCCTGGGTGTCAACTTGAGGCACTTGGAGAGATCTGTTCCCCAGCACGGCAGATTTCCTCATCCAGTCACGCACAGAGGAGTCGCTGCCCTGTTTTGGCTCGATGTTTGTTGGTGGTACAGAAGTGCCCCCATTTTGGGGGAAATGTGCCTCAAACAAGAGACCCTCCGTGCTGTCTGCAGGTTCTCCTGGGTGGATCCACTCAAAGTGACCAATGCCTCCCTCCCTGCTGCTGTCCTTGGTCCTGCAGCTCACCTCCACATAGGAAAAGGGCTTCTCCTCCTCCTCCTGCCCTCTGGGAACAGAGTAGGAGGTGGAGAAGGAAGCAAACTCATTGTTCGAGCCCTTGGCTTTCTTTTCGGAAGAGCTCCTTCCACGGTGCCTTCCCTCCCACAGCTCTTCTCCACAGAGAGACTCCTTCTCTGCCATCCTCCCGGCCTGAGGTGCACACCCCTTTAAGGAATGCTGAGGAGACCCCCTACAACCATGGAGGGGCTCCCGAGGAGCAGGATGCCAGGCTCTGGGAGGCAACGAGCACAAGGGCGCGTCCTGACCGCTTCCATCAGATTCTGTGGTGCAGCACCACTCCTTCACCGAGCCCTGCTCCCCTCGCTCCCCGCCCCTGGGAGACTCTCTGTTGCTATTACAACTTAGCTCCTCCCAGCTGGAAGAGTAACTGGATTTAGACAGCTTGCACCAAGAGCTCTCAGAAGTAGTGCTTTGGCTCCTGTTTTGCCCTCTGCTGAAAACATCATTTTCATTCTTTATTTTCATTTCTAGTGGCTCAATCTCTTCTTCGAAGGAAATTTTCATCACACCAGAGCCAATGTCCTGATTTCTCCAGCCACCAAGGCCCTCTGAGCTGCTTCCTGCTGTTGGTGAGTTCAGGATTCTCACAGCACCTTTCCTCTGGTGAACTGTGTCTTCAGTAGCACACACAGTGTCCACGGTTTTGGTCTCTGTTCTTAAGGTTGTGATACAAGCTCCCACCTGGATTTGTCCCGGCGTGGTTTTATGAATTCTACAAGTTTTTTCGAACACTTGGCACACTGACAGGTGATGCTGGGAATGCTTGGCAAGGATATTCTCAAAGCTGGTCTCCCCTTGCAGGACAGGTTTTTGTACCGAGCCTTTATAACTGTCCGGGACGTAAGACCTGGCGTCAGAATTTGGGAAGCTTCCCACTCGCAGGCGCCTCTTCACGGATGCGATCAGAGACATGATCTCCTTGGCAAGCATCCCTTTATCTTCCTCCTCTGGAAACGAGGTGCTGTAGGAGTGCAGTTTTCCCAGGGCTTCCCTGCACAGCTGAGTGACCTCACGGAGCTGCCGGCTCTCTCCGTAGAGCCATCGGTGCACGGTGGCGAGGCAGAAGGCAGCTTTAATGAAACTGTGCAGCTCCTGCTTGCTGGTGACGGCACTCTGCTCCTCCTTGGTGAGCAGCCCGATCTCGAAGGATTCTTTGGCTTGGGACAAGTAGAACTCTCTCTTTTCCGGGGGACAGTCCTTGGAGTGACTGTAGGACAGCAGGCACATCCCACGGATGTTCTGGGAGGGGATCAAAGAGGAATGAAGGAATCAAAAACATGTTTCTTTCCCTTACGCAACTTGAAGCAAAGGTCGGCTCTAATTGCCTGCTGCTATGTTTTCTGGAGGAAATAATCTTCCTCTTTTTTTTCTCTCTGAAATACAGCTGTAGTTCAAGGAGAAGCAGCATTCCCAGGGCTTGAAAGCCCATCCTCACACTGCGGACAGCTTTCCACCCCTCTGCTTAGCTCCTGATTGCAGTTCAGAGCAACGCATACCCCGTATAACCAACCAAACCCTCAACACAGACATGATGCCCTGTGCGATGTGCTGCTTGAAAGCCATGTCAGAGCCAAATTTAGCAGCCTGGACTCTTCCTCTGCACAAATCCCACTCCCAGAGGGAAGAGCAACACTCACCACGGCCGTGAGGACAAACAGGGGGGTGTACTGGCTGTAGGCTGCTGCCAGCTTGCAGGCCTCAGCAGCCGATAACAAGCGATGGCTGAACTCCCGCAGGAGGCTCTGGGGAAATAAAAAAAAAAAAGCAAACATGAGGAAAAACCTCAGCTCAAGGACTTTATTTCCAAATATATGGGGCCTGGTAAGCTGGGACAGCCATACCTTAAGCAACAGCCCAGTCTGTTTCTGCAGGACCCTTTTTATGCTCAGGTTTACCATGGATACATTACTTCTGACTCCATAAATATTCCAAATATATACACTCTATAAAATGCTCCTAATATGTTTTTTTCCTGAAGCCAGGCATTCTCCCATCTAGGTGCTAATGAACTTTTTCACTGGGAGCAATGGAAGTTTCTTCAGCCCTCGCAGCACAGGAGAGGAAATGTGTGGGTGAATTTGACACCACCTGAAGAATCCACACACACTAACCCCAAACCAAGTCTCACCAGGTCAATGTCAGCATTGGTTTTAAAACGTGCATAATCCTGCTCATCCATGGAAGAAAAGATGTCTGCCATAATACCCAAGGAAGTGGCAATTCCCTGAAAGAGAAATACAAAATTTTCATAGTGGCTTTTTTACCTTGTATTTTGAATTTTACTGCTCTGAATAAAGTAGGTTCTGTGTAGAACACACCAGAAAAACAAGCAAACAGACACACAAACAAGATCCAAAGAGAAGCATGGCTAAGAAATTCAGAGATGTCATCTTGGTATGGTTTTATTAATTCCAACTTGCAGGACGTGTAATCTGGAAGACTTGATGCCACCTAAGGGCCTGCCTAGCCAAATAATTAAGAAAACCAGGAAGTAAACGCATGCTTTCACAAAATTCACTGCAGAATTCCCTGCTCCCACTGAAATGGAGAACACAGAAAGGTTCTGAGCTTGAGGTCAAGCTTTAAGCCGTGGCACAGGAGAGGTGACAAGGTCTGGGTTTGTGGGATATCCTATGCTGGGATCCAATTACAAACCCTCTCCAAGCATCACCCGAGGACTTGTCAGGCTTAGGCTCACATTCCTGTTTAGCTACGGACACTTGGTGCGACTGCAGCTTTATCTCTGCTGGGAAGATTAGTGCTGCCCAGCCTCACAAAGGTGTTAAGGACATGCACAGTGCCCGTGTGAGGTGTTCAGGTCCTGCAGCACCAGGGAAATCCATCACCCACCACAGACAGCGCAGAGCAGTTCCGCAAACAGACGTGCTTGGGGAAAAAAAATTTAGTTCTAATCCTAAGAAACAGCTAAAAATCTGTGGCTGCACTCTGGATTTTGTCTGTCCTTGTTGGAGGCATCCTGGGGGGATGGTTCACTTCAGGTGGTTCTGCTTAATGAGAAGTATTGCTTTCATCCCCCTGCAGGAAAAAAGGTGTGGGTCAGGCCGTGCATGCACGCGGAAACAACGCGGAATACAGACTTTGTGCTGCCTGTTAACCCCGGCTGAGGTGTGTAATCGCAGCACCCTTGCTGAAGGAAACAAAAGCTAAGCTGCAGTGATTATTGGATGGGCAGGGACGTGCAGAGTGGAAAGGAAATGCTACCTTTTTATCCGGCTGAGGAAGTTTGAAGTATCCCACGACTGAAGCCCAGATCAGCTCTGCTGCCTCATACCACATCCCTGAAATAAATCAGATAACAGGCACTGAGCAGGTGACTGCCAAGGATGGCTTTCCATAGGTTATTTTACAGCTCAGGTACTCAGAACAGGGTAAAACCATACCATGGCATGCTTTGCTGCAGTGACACTGACCATTGATCAGTCTCCTTCAGCTTTTGGCTGTGCATAAACACACATTTTATCCTCATAAAAGACTTCAGCTCCACAGTCATGGAAGATTTGCTGTTTCAAACCAAAAGCACAAATTGAAGGCTGTTGCCTCAAATGCCAAACCCTGAATACCAAAATCCATCATGCTGAAAATCAGGGATTTTCCTGTCTTGAGAGAGGAAATTGCTGGGATGTCCCTGTGATCAACTACCACCTGCCTTTGGGAACAGTAAATTTGGGACAAGTGTTAGCAAACACGGAGTGGCACAGGGAAGAAGGGAACATTTCAGATTGCTCCTTGGTTTCAGGTGAGATTAGAAATAAAATGGCAATTCCTGCAATGGTTTGCTTGGTGTACAGCTCCAGGTCCTTGCTTCAAAGAGATGGGTGTGCAACTCATCTTCTGTGGTTTTGTGGGTTTAGGGTGTTCACCACAAGCCAGAACTCTGACATATGCCCAGTGTAACATTTTTAATGAAAAAAAAAGAGGGGGAAACCTTGTTTGGAGGCTTTTAGACGTGAGTCTTACCAAGCTTTTGCAGAATCTGTCCCCTGATTTGTAAGCAGACTGCCTGAACAAGAATCCGATCGCTCTCCTCAGCGTAACGCCAGGTTCCTGCAGAAAGAGTGGGAAAACTTGGCACAGAATGAAAAATATTCCTGTCATTCTAAGGCTCCAAGGGTAACCTGAATCCCAGCAAACTGCCAGGATTCTCCTCCCTGCATGGAGGCCCTTTCCACATGAGAACCTCAGCCTCTCATGGAAAACAAACCAACAGAACCCTGAACTTCCTCAGTTTTCACAGGTGTAGAGAAACCTGAATATACCCACTAAAGAAACCCTGAAGAAAGGAAAATAAAACTTATAGAATAAAGTATTAATTTAGTCTGTAAAATCAGTGGGAATCTGGAGCATGAACATTACTCCAACAGCCTGGATTTTTGAAGGGAAGGAATCATCTTAGTTTCCTAGATCAGCCACTTGCTTGAAATTGCTCCACAGGTTAAACTTCTTCACCCAAGTGAAGATATACAAGGATGAATTATGGAAATTTCAAAAACAAAGTCATGCTTCCACATTTTAGGAGAGAACGGTGAAGGAAAGAGAAGTGTGTTGTAAGGAGTCATTACTGGGGTTGGTTTGGCTTTATTTGAGGCTGGTGTAACTGTTAAAATTAGGATCAAAGATCTCACCAAAATAGCAAGTGTGAAATTGGAAAAGAAATCTATACGTACCCGTCGCTCCATTGTCATTAATCAGGCTGCTTAGGATATATTCAGCTTTTAAAAGTTTGCCTGATTGAAAATTAAAGAAAAAAAAGGATAGAAAATGAACACAAAAAATGTCTTGTGGCACGATGTGAATAAAAATACCCGTCGGGTGTCATGGGCACATAGAACTGCTGCTGTCTGGTTCCAGAAATGCACGTGCCCCACCTTCCCTAATATATGGTCACACAGGAACACGAAATTGTGAACACATCTTCTTTATTTTACACATTATGCATTCCTGGAAGAGCGCTGGGATTGCCAGCTCGTATTTCCCTCCCAGAAGAAAGCAGTCTAGCCTGCTTCCTTCAGCAGCAGTGCTGCTGGATTCTGTCCCAAGGAAACATGGGCTTTGGAAACCCATTTTGGTCTGACTGGGGAGTGGCTTGACATCCCACCATGGAAAGCACAGCCACAGGAAGATGTGCTAAAAATCCTTCAGGTATTGTCCACATTACAGGAATGATGGAATTTTATTTTTTTTTATCCTGGAGGAGTTGTAATCTGCATTGTTTGCGTAGTCAAGTGGCCCCACTGAAAAATAAAAAGCAGCTGGGACAGCGTAGAGAAAATGCCAGGATTCTAATTTCCTTTTTCAAGGCCCTTGGTCAGGAGTACAGCAATTCAGATATCCCTGTTTGAAACCAGCGGGGAAGATTTGTTAAGGAACAAAAGCTCCAATTAGTATTTTCCACACCCTTTCACAATTTTCTCTCCTGCTTTTGGCTCCGAAACCCTTTATACCGGCCCCTTTGTGCTAGTGAGAGGAGCCGGGAGGGCTCAAGGGGGCTGGGAGCGGGAAGCGCGTTTGGAAAGATGGCACCGTGAGCGTGTCGCTCCCAGGGAGGGACACAGTGTCCTCCCCCGAGGAGTGCAGCAGCTGCTGGTGGGGCTGGAGCTGCGGAAGCAGAGCAGTACCTGCGTTGACGGCGAGGCGAGCCTGGCGGATGAGCACCTGCGGGCTGATGGGAGCGCCGGGATGCAGCCTGTGCAGCGCCTTGGCGAGCCGCAGGAGCCTGCTGGAGGCGTCAATCCAGTACAGGAAGCGGTCAATCAGGAACACCACGGCGGTGGCCGTGGCGCAGTCCTTCACCAGGATGGAGGCTTTCAGATAAGCCTGAAAAAAACACAGGCAGCCTCAGGGGAACGCACCCTCAGTGGCTCAGAGGGCTGGAAAACGTTCAGCTTCAGTAACCCCTGTTCCTCACCCTATCTTCATTTTTAGGATAGGGAGGTGCCAGCTGTTTATTTTGTTTGAGCCGTAGATATCATTCCTGATTTTTTTTTCTTTCTTTTATTGGTATCTTCCTAATTGCCTGATATTTGGAACTGCAGAATTTGGTGGTCTGCTAACGAATTGAAGTCATGCCCAGCAGCAATCAGTTTAAAAGGGGAGTGTGAGGCTGGGAAGGCTGGAAGTGGTCACTGCAGCCATGGTCCCATTCGGAGCTCAGGCCACCCACTCCTTTGTACGCCACAAACAGGCAAACAGGCCGGGAATCCAATGGTTTTCCCCTGCAGGCCATCCTTAATGACTGCTAAGTCTCCATGGCCTGTCCTGGATTCCCACAGCAGTTGAGCCATCGCACCCACAGGAGGAACAGTCGGAATTCCTGAGATCCTTCCGTTACCAGGACAGGAGGCCAGCAAAGACAGCCAGAGGAGACACACAGCCTCATCACAGGTGCAGAAGTCCACGTGGACCTGGGGACATTTGCCAAAAGACCATCACTTCCCATGCTGGGCAGGGCCTGGTATTCCTGCCCAGTGGAGCGAGGAGGTGCTCCCCACACTGACTAAAAGGAGATTACTTTTCCAGAGATTGCCAAGACATCTTTGTCCAAGCATCAAGTAGCACCGTCTGAGGTGGGCAGGAAGAAGCCCACGTCAATCCGGGGAAGAGCCTATGGCAGGAAGGCTGGCTTGCAGCACCGATCCCAAGCATTTCCCAGCTTGTTTGCACTTCAGCAAGGCAGATTTGCTTAAATTTCCTTCTTTTTTTTTTTTTCTTTTTTTTTTTTTTCCCCCCCTCTTTCCTCAACTCGAGTTGGATTTTCTAAGAGGATGACACTTGAAAAGGATTCCTGGAGCCCCGGCAGGCACAACTCCGCTTGTGCCAGCCAACAATGGAGGAATCCCCCTCTCCGAGCACCTGTAAACTGACACTGCAAACCAGCCATTCCAAATGCTCATCAACAGGCCATATATTTAAGCACAGAGCATCGCCTAATCTATTTTTTTTCCTCCCCTTCTTCCTTTAATAGATCGGAGCACAAAAGCCTGAGAGAGGGTGACCTACCAAACAAAAGGGCCTTTGAGTTCCTAGGAAAAGTAGACTTGGAGGAGGATGGAAGGAATCCAAGTGGCCCTATTATTTCCACTTGCACTAATTAGACATTTTTCTGTCAGCTATTGAGCACTGCTGAGAGGCCAAACTCACTGAATTCATTTCTAAAGTGTTTACAGAAGTTTGCATCTGTTTGTGTCTCTTCAGGAGGAAAATAAGCACTTCAATAGCATTGTGGAAAATCTAAACGAAGCATCCTATTCTGAAGGGCTTGGCAGTCTTGCAGCTGCATAATTTAACTCCCCCGCTCAATGCCGAAACCTCTTGTGTCCCTCTCCAAACCCAAATGGACACAAAATGTAGAAAAGTCAAGCCAGGGGAAGAAACGGGGCTTTTTTTTTTTTTTGTTTTTTTTTTTTTTTTTGGGAGGCAGGGCCGCATGCTGTGTGGCACACAGCGACACGGTTCCGTGTCAGCCTTCGCAGCGACGTCCCCCCCACCCCGTTCCGAGCAGGACACCGAGAAATTAATACCCGCTCCTTTCATTCCCTGCCAACTCGTGTGGCTGGAAAATTCCTCAGCACCTCCAGCGAGCGCACCGGCGTGCTGGGCACGCACCCAGGCCGCGCACAGGGACCCTCCTCGGAACGCCACTCCGGGATGAACCGGGGCGGCGGCTCCCTGCCACCCAGCCCAGAGCCAGGGAAAGCCCTCTGGCTCCCAGGATGTCTCAGCCTGCTCCATCACAACCAGGCACTGGCAGCCTACACAGATTTACTCACTTTCTCTATCGCTTTAGGCGCGCCCAGAGAGAGAGAGAGAGAGAGAGAGAGAAAGAGCGAGGTACGCGCACACTTTGTTTTCACATCTGTGCCCACGACGTGAAATGGATCTGCCTAATTGAGTTTGTGACACAAAGGGAACCTCGCGGCTGGGAAGTGGAATCAGGTGGTGGGAGAATTAAATTTGCGCCGGATTTCTATACACGGACCATTGGGGGAAATGCAAAGCAGCCTTTAGTGAAGGGGTTTCGCCTTAATGGCGCTGAGTGGGAGGGTGTGCGGTTCGCATGGCTCCCTGCATTAGCGGCCTGAGCTCCTCCCCGCGCCGGGGCTGAAGTTTGGGTCCCAGCTTTGGGTTCAAAGCCACGACGCCTCCTTTGCATCGACAATGGGGGCCGCTCCCAAGAGAGGGGAGAAGCTCAGAACCGGGGCCATCTGGCACTGGGACGGGCAGGAAAGCGTCAAAGGGAAATTATTGGTGCATAGTAAATGAGGATGAGGAGGAGGGGAAGGAAATAGGGGGAAATCTTTATGTGGCAGCTGATGTAAGAGGAATTACAAGCCCAAATAAATGAAATATTGATTTAATCCACTCTCTCGGCCCTCTTTATAAAGCCAAAATCCCAGAGGCAAGCCCTCCTCCATAGCCTGCGGGCTCAGGAGGATCCCCTTTGGAAAAACGCCTCTACGAACAGCACGATTAAAAGCAGAGGAAAGAAAAAATTAATTTTCAGTGTCCCCACAGTTTTGTGGATGCTCTGGACTTCTGTGTTTGCCGATATCCACTTGTCTCAGACTGGTTCAGTCCTAGTTTCATCTGTAACTGCAGCCGAGGTTTAAAATCTTTTTAGAAAGCCACGAAACTAAGAGCAGCCGGCAAAGAATTTCTAATTCCGTGCACAAGGCAGGAGTGTCAGAGGCACGCACGTGCTTCCAGGTGCTTTAGTTCTCTCCCAAGAGCTGCTCCTAGTTAGCACTCCACTGAACCCTAACAAATTGCCCAGTTTTCTTTCCCCCTGTCAGATTAAACACAGAGCCACAGCCCCGATGGATTGGGCTGGAGCCTTTCCCCCTCTTACCCCACGCGCCGTCAGCAAAGCCCGTCTTTCCCAGAGACCAAAGCTGCTGTCACCACACGGGACTTCTCTATCAATCCCTGCCTTTCAGCTGGCAATCAGAGCCCACTCCACAAACCAGCAGGGAATTAAGCCTCCCACCACCTCGGTGATGGGCAGAAGAAAGCGTGTCTGGAGGTACAGCCTGAAACACGGGACAGTCACACAGTGAATTGCTGCAGGCTGAGGAACCGGCAGCTCCTGGACACTTCCCTCTTGGCTCAGAGCAGATGAGAATCCCCCCCAAACTTGTGAATTAGCTCAAGTTATTCATCCTGCTGGACAGTTGGGAATTTAATGGCAGCAGCATTGGGTCCATTAGGAGCAGTTCAAAACACCACAGACTGGGGCAGCTTTTACAACCAACCTAATCTTGCTTCACCAACTGAGGAAGCCCTAGAGAGGGAATAACTCCTGTTTCCCTCAAGAAAAAAGAACAGCAGCATTTTGTGATGACGACAGAAGGAGAACACCTTGAAGTGCCCAGGAAGCTGCTTGAAGGGGGGTTCCTGGGGGCCTCATGTATCCAACAGGGTAGCAGGGATTTGGGGGACCACAGCCATCTGCAGGAGTTCCTGCTCTTGATTAGTACCAAAGACAGAGAGGTGCCACAATCATTCTGCGGCCCTGGTTTGTTCTAGACCGCTTATAAACTACTGTGGCACATTAAAATGGAATATTTTAATACTTAAAAATAGCAAAATGCCAGTGACAGAACCACCACGCCCCCCCCCCCCCCCCCCCCCCCACCGAGGGAGCAGCATCAAGACCTAAAAAATCCAAGAGTCTCTTCCCTAAATCTGTGTCATCACATCAACCCACTTGAGAAAACACAATCTTGGGAATACAACATTTAAAGCTGTAAATACTCCAGGAAGCTGCCTCTGACAGGAGTAAATCCTACCCATGAGCAAAGTGAAGTGACGGCCCTGCACAAACCCAGGATCCAGCTTCCCGTTTTTATTTTTTTATGGTCCACATAAATCCTGCTGTAGTTTTCCCCCACAGGCAGCAGAAGACAGAGTGCCCCGCAGCACCAGGGCAGTCACCCCGGACAGCTAAAGCTCTCCTGCCTGCACCTAATCTCTGACACTTCTCACTTACAAAGCCTGCGGGAGGCTGGGGTGCCGCGACTCCCTCCTGGTTTGAATTCATCCCTCCGTTTCACTGGGATCACCCAAGAAGAGCTCTTAGGAGGCAGGTAGCAAAAGGTCAGCCTCAACAACCGAGATCCCAGGGCTACGATTTAGGGCTTTAATTCCCCTGTTACCACACCGACGGTTGGAAGGAGGAGAAAACTAAATCCTCAGCCCCCGCTTTAGCTCTTTTTCAAAGGCTCCCAGCTCTCATCCGCCACACACACACCTACGGCACTTGGGGCATGTCCCTTGGAAGGGTTTCCCTAATGGCAATCCATCAGCACCTAATTAGCCAAGGCCCAGCCAAGGGCTGCAGGGCCTTATTTTCCACTCTTTTCAATATTCCCATTAAATCCCATGAGATTCCGTGCTGGCACGGCCAGGATCCGTGCTCCCCCATCCCCAGCAGAGAGCACGGAGCCAGCCCGCACAGCTCCCTACGAGAGGGACCAGAGTAGCTCCACTCTCGGAGGCTTTTCCTTTTGTATTCCCATTGTACCCATCCCAGCAGATCCTGGTCCATGACTGAATGTAGGAATTACTGACAGGTATGATAAAAATAAAGCCCCACATCATCACTATGGGTTTGCAAACAGGCAAAAAAAAAAAAAA
>VZRR01013434.1:72945-83043 GCA_013398015.1 Oreocharis arfaki | reverse complement strand
AAATTATCCTTCCGAGCCTCGCCAAAAAAAAAAAAAAAAAAAAACCAAAAAAAAAGAGAAGGAAAAAAGTTGCTCAGACTTTTATCTTTCCTCATCACACTGTAATCACTTCTCTTCAGCCTCATTTCCCCCCCAGCTTTTTATTCAAAGAACTGAGGCAGCCTTTGCTCTGCCTTGAAATTTTATTTAAAATAAAAAAGAGGGGGGAGAAGGAATGGATGAAGGGAAAAAAAAATCCCTTTTCCTGACTAATACTAATAATACAGGTCAAAATGTCAGTCTATCTACAATTAAATGGAAAACAAAAAAGGTTTTCCCTTTTTCCCATGGTACAATGGCGCTGGAATATAAATTACCGATGAAGATGAAATAGTACTTCAAAGCACATGGGGAAAGGCAGCACAACGTTTACAAAGTATTTTCCACCGCAGGATGAAGCATTGGAGACAACGGCAACCAATGGACTTCAGGGGGTGTGGGTGAATAGTCCAAAACTAGCATGGAGGAGGATTTTAGGTCCCTATAGTCTCTGACCCCACGATAGGCTTTGTTTAACAAGGGCAGCTGCAGTTATCAACAGATGTTTCAGCAATAAATAATTGGTATCATCCCAGAAAAGATCCATCTACCTGGGGAGAGGGCATAATGCTGCAAACACTGCTCCACTATTACAGCCACATTAATCTCCCATCTAGCCAGGTCTCTCGGGGAGTTTGCTGCAGGTGTTTATCCCGAGAGGGAGCGCACAAACGCTCCAAAGTTACAGAGCTGCGCTGGGATTATAAAGGAGGTCAACCTCCGCCATAAATTTCTGTCTGAGGCCACACACACCAAAGGGAGAAAGAAAATAAATACCCGAGAGCAGCCACTCCCCACCCTCCCCGGGGAAATTCAGGAGCCCTGCGACGTGGGGATGCTGAGGCTCCCACTTCCCGGCCCTGCAGTTGGCTTTGCTGAGCTTCTCATTGCTCCATGCTGTTCAAAGGAACCAAAGTTGTTCCCAAAGAAAACCTGCTGGCCTCACTGAGGCAGGGCTCTCCGAGGCAGGTGAGGTCTCCTGGCCACCTTGGAATTAACAACAGGCAGGAATGGGGTGGTGTTGGCTTCAGATATGCACCACAGGAATAAAAAAACCCCCACAAAATTCACAAACCTCATCTTTATTCCTGTCCTGGCAAAGGGACAGCCCTTAGTCCAGATATTACATTTAACATGGGAAAAAGGTGTCCTCTATTTGCCACATGTCTGACAGGTCTGTAGGAAAATCAGAGAAGCAAAAAAGATATCCACATTTCTTGCCACTTTCTAACCTTTAAGCTCAAACTCATCACCTTGCGGGATGGGATCCCCCAAGGACCTTCGGGGTTCTGCAACTCCTTACACAGCCAACCATCCTTTACTCACGGGAGAAATCACATTGGACCCTTGCCTTTCCTGCCTAGGTTTTGGCCAGCTTTGGTCCTCAAAGGGATTCTGTCATGTAATTTCATGGAAAAAAGAAGAGCAGGTGATGAATTGTGCGAGCCCTCACTACAGTGAGGGATCCTCACGACCTGCTTGCAGCACAGAATTAAACGAGGCACAGCATTCTTGTCAAACTCAGGGGTTTTTTAAAAAACATTATGGGCACGTTTGGCATTTTAGTGTTACTATAATGCCAGTCCTTCAGGGAAGAGGGGAGCATTACCTCAGTGGAAACAGAATGAGAACTGCCCTGTGAACCCCCCGCCGAGCAGCTCAGTGGAACATTTTACACCACAGGTGCGTTGAACTTCATACCAGCAAGTCAGGGAGCCTGGTGCTGATCATATCTTGCAGGTTTGTTTTGTCTTCTGGGCCGAGGTCTTGTTTGTATTGCCACCTCTCCGGCACAAAGGGCCACTTCATCTCCTTCGCCTCCTCCAGAAGGCTCCTCACGTCCTCAGGAAGCAGAGCTGAAAGGGTCAAAGAGCAGGTGAGGATATTGCAGCAGGTTCAGCCGCAGCACTCACGACACCGATCTCCCAAAAAGGCCTTCTCCCAGTTGCCCCCAGCTCTTAGCCCTTGCCGCCAGCCTCGTGGGGAGGGAAGGGGAGCTGGCCTGCCATCCGTTCCCCTTGGCTGCACTGCCCTCCAGGTAAATGGGAGCCTCCAGCCATTAAAAAGGCTTTTAGCAGGAAGTCGTGCCGGCTGGTGGCTGCCTGGGCGTGAAGAGCCGCTCCAGAAGAGGCAGCAGGAAACCTGTTCCCCTGTGTGAGGAGAGGACAAGGGGGTCAACAGCACAGAAGATCTGTCCCCCTTGCTCAGGTGGCAGTGGCAGAGCCATCCCAGAAAGCCGCTTCCGAACTGGGAGATAAACCTGGACCATAGAGAGTGATTAGACAGAAATGTAAAGGGTTATAATGAATAACGAAAATTGAGCAGTTGCTCCCTCCCTGCTCCCTCTCCATACTGGCCCTAAGCCACTCCATCAGCTTTGGATGGATTTCCGACCTGACCCAACTGAGAATGCAACTGCTAGGAGCACACAGCCAGAGATTTGGGCTTGGATCTGTCCCTTCCTTTCAGCCACAGCCCACATTTCGTTTTCCTTGCAACAGGGGTGATGTGGATGTGCTGTGCCGTGCTAACCACTCGGCTGGGCAGCCTCTCTGGCCAATAAAAGTGGATTAACAAGGATTATTGACCAGATGGGGTTAATGGTGATCATCAGCTGCAGATCTGGCCCCTTCTGGCCATTAATCCCCCGAAAAACCCCTGCTCAGAGACCATCATTGCTTTAACGAGGTAGCGCAATAAATGCATTACTACATATTTTTTAATCAATCCTTTATGCAGGGACTGTAGAAAATGAACTTCATAAAAAGGGTATCACATGCTCATATTGCAGCACATTCACTGGTACTGTTCTCCTAGGAAGAAACAGGAAGTTGGATATTTAGGGCTCTCTCCCAAAAAGTCAAGTTTACAACGCTACTGCTTTTTCCAACCCACGTTTTCTCACTTGTTGCTGCCCCAAGGAAACGTGGGGTTCAGAAATCTTCCCGTTACACATCCTGGCTCAACATGAAGCCCAGTTTCCTTATCCTCCTGAAGGATAAGGTGCCTGAAGGTCCTCAGCCCTCCATGCCGTGGCAAGGTGCCCAAGGGCCAGAGCTGATGGGGAGAGGAGGTTGTGCTCCCACCCTCATGCCTGTCACCAGAACATCAGTGCTGGAGCAGAGATATCCACCCCATCACAGGGGCATCCATCTCACCACAAGGAACACAAAATTATGCACAGAAGGACTTATCTCCCATGTAGAAGGGGAAAGACTGAACTTCCTAAGTCTTTTCCTAAGGAAGATCCAGCTCCAAGGACAAGAGTTTACCCTTGTAACAGAGAGCTGTTCTCACCGCTGGCAGTATAAGCTCATTAATTAACGAAGGTTGAATGGGCACAGAAGTGGACTGGAATGATTTCTAGCCTGAAAAAGAAATAAAGAAGAAATCCAGACCCACCCAACACCCATTCTGCCCCCTAAAGTGAGATAAGGATGTGCTCCTCCTCTCCCTTCTCCCCTCCATTTCTATGGATCTGGCTTTCAGTCCTTCCTGCACCAGGTCTGAGAAAGCCGGGGGGAACAAAGGCAGCCCCGGGAGCGCCGGGAGGGTCCCCCCGAAGCCGAGAGCCGCCGACCTGCGGGGCCCTGCCTTCCCGGAGCAGAGAGCCCCAGCAGTTATTAATGTCCCTGTCACCACCCCGCTGCTGGGTATTGCTCTTTCAGCTGATGGGAACACGGCCCACGGAAAAGCCCGAGCAGCACTTCAGGCTCTGATCGCCCATTTCCTGAAGCAGTTTACCTGAAGGACCGTGTCTAATCGAGTGATTATAAGGGCACTGATTTACCTTATCTGGAACTAAACTGATTATTTCTCATACTTTGTGGTATTTAATAGGAGAAAAGGAGGGAGGAGGATGAGGGGGGGAAAGCGCTACCTGATTAGGGGTTCAAGAGCCCATTCTGCTGAGCCATAATAAAACTTAAAAGAATTTGCGACGAGGAAACAAAGTACCCTTTGTCGGAAACAAAAGGAGAGGAGAGAAAAAAATCTTCCAGTATCCATAACAGAAACCTACACGCCACCCTCCAGCGCAAACAGACTTAGGTGCTTCAGAAAAAGGCAGCTGACCTCCCAGCAAGAACAAGGATGGTCGGAAAAACATATTCTCAACGGCTCCGCGCCCCGGGACAAACAAAGGGTTTTAAAGATCACATTAACGTTATGGCCGAGCCACTCAAGCAAGGCAAAACTAAACATTATTAGCACCAAACTGGAAAACGGGCAGTGCCGCACATGTGTCACGCGAAGGGAAACCTTAATTCCGCCGGAATTGGGAAAAAAATAAATTCTCCCTTCACAGCGCCACGGCGACACCAAAATCGCTGCTGGTTTCCAGCAGGTAACGCCAGCATTAAAACAAGTGAGGAATCCTTTTATTACAGCTCTCGCTAAACACTGCTTCCTTTCCTGGTTATTTATTCCAGCCTTTAGCCAGCATGGATTTTCCTTTCAAGAGGGATACTGCAAGGTTTTGTTTTGTTGGTTTTTTTTTTCCCTTGGACACCACTTATAGAGGTCACACACATTTTACAAGATAAAGATTCGGGCAATGAGCTCTTTAATATATGAGGAGAAGCTGACAAACAGAGATGGCCCTCCCCCAGTTCCTATGAAAGGAGAGGAAATATGTGCCCTTATTCAGAAGTTGCATCCTTTTTTTTCCTTTCTCTCTCTCTCTCTTTTTTTTTTTTTTAATAACTGAAATTTATGTGCATCAGCAAACTTTTGGGCATTGTTCTTCCCAAACTAAACTGTTCCTTACAGCCTCATGTTTACTGAAGCCTAAAATTAGAACTGACAGCAATTCACTGCAACAAAGTGGACTTCTTTCCCTGCCTGCCTGTAGCCCGCATCCCATTCATGGCCTCGAAATCCAGGCATCTCTTGACACTCATCTGCCCGCAAAAGAAAAATAGGGCAGGGCTGAGGGCTGGCGGGGTCCTGCCGCCTCTCCTGAGGAGAGCTCACCTTGGCACCGCCGGTATTCCCGCTCCTCTCCCTCGCCCGTGCCGGCCTTTGCCGCCAGGAGCGTGTCCAGAGCTCGCTCGCACTCCTGCAGCAGCACGGCCACGGCGCTTTGATTATTCATGAGGGCTGATCCCACTCGGCTGTGAATTGGGTGTCCCCGGGTGCGCGGTGATCAATTACTTAGGAGAAGACACGGGGTCCAAATGAAAAGGATCCCTTCAAGGCTGAGGTACCTGGAAAACAAAGGAGGGGGAAAATGATTAACTAAAGTATCATCAATTATCTGAAAGGCTCAAGCAGGGGGAAATAATAGGGGAAATACATGAAAATACATGACAGCCTCGGAGGACTTTATTAGAGGAGTGTGTGAAATCACTGCAGGGTCCCGGTGACAGTGTGTGAGGGGAACATCTCCGAGGTGCCAGGGAGACAGGACAGGCTCATCAATGGAGCCATGACAGCCCGAGCAGGGAAGTGACTGTCGGGGCTGTGCCGAAGCCCTTTGCACCTGGGAGGCTCGGGCTGTCACACACAGTTAGCCAGGGTTGAATGGCGGAGCGGAGGATGTTGTGTGCATTTCCCAGACCATGGAGACCCTCTCTTTCACCCTGGGATGCCATCCCGTGTGTGTGAATGTTCTCCCTGTACGTCCCACTGCAAGTCCTCCAGGTGCTTAGGACATTGCCAGTGGGGATGCAGGAAACCCCCATCATTTCCATGACAGATATCTGGCCCAGCACCTGCCAGAACACTCGGACAGCTTTCAAAAATTAAGCACAAAATAAATATTTTGGGTTGTTTTTTCTTTTTTCCTCCTCACCAATGTGATGAATGGGTTTCACTTAGAAAACTCTTCCTGCAGTTTGAAGCAATACAGCCAGGAGCTGCCTCAGTGAAAACATATCTAAAATTGGGGAAACACTGCGGCTGTGAAGGAGGAAAGGGAGTGCAAAGCAACACACATGCAGGCACAGTTTGCTCTGCTGACTGGAAACCACTCACATTTCAGCAGCTACGTTTCCAGGCAGTTTTCTCCCTTTCTGCTGTGGCTCTGGGATGGCTGGATCCCGGAGCTGGTGGCAGATAGGCTGTGCTCTCAACGGCACCGAGCGGGAGCAAGCTGCCAGACTGAAAAGCAGGGGGCAAAAGAGATGCGCTCATGCGAAAGCAGAGAGGATCAGAGAGCCTGCCGTGGAAGGGCAGGTGGAGCAGGGCAAAAGATGGGATTCATCAGCAAAGAGCCTGGAGGCAGGAGCTACTCAGTGGGGCTCTGACTGACTCCACACACAAATGTCACAGAAAGGAGAAATTTAAAAGGTATCTGTGAAAGGGAGACTGAGGGAAGGAGCACAAGCACGTAAAGAGAGCTGGAGAGCAAAGTAGAGATCAGCCAGAGGCAGAGCCATGGATAAAAGCAGAAGGAAAACCTAGAAAGTGTTTCCCATCTTTTCAGCCCCAAGTAAGAGCCACCAGGGCCATGCTCGGCAGAGTTTGAGCCACCTGAGCACAGCTGGGTGCTGGGATCACGTCCCTGTGGATGCACCAGGCACAGGGCCCATTTAGGGGCTCCCATCAGGAGCAAAAGGAGATGGGGCCAGAGACAGGGCTGGGGACAAAGCTACAGCATGCTCTGAAGTCCACCCAGGAGATGGGGCTGAACTACCTGTCACTGACAAAGATGAGTCTAAGAAAAGGGCACAACAATGGGATTTGCTCATGGCACAAGGTCCAAGTCCTCATCCTAGTTCTGTCCTAGGGGACAAAGGTCCCCTCTCCCTAAGGACCTCTGGGTTGGCAGGGACAGACCTCTGAACCTGAGGACAACTGCCAGCAAGCAGAGTCCTCTGCTTTCCCCCTGCCAGGTCTAGACAAGCTGATCCAGTTGCTGGGTATCCATCAGGGAAAAGAAAAGCATGGTCACACTAACACACCTATGCCAGTGTTGCTTTCTCTGTTAACTGCACTGACATCTGCTAATTGATTTATCTGATTACCCAGCCCTGTGGGAAGAAGTGTGTGGCTGTCCCAGGAGTGCCTCCCAGGTTGGGATGAAGCATCTCTGCCATCTGGCCCGGACTCCATTCCTTTGTGTAATTGATTTCTCAAAAATTTCATTTTCCAGGGAGCCCACTCGAGCGACTACCAAGCACATGCACACCTGCCTCAGATCCACTGTGGACAGTAGTCCTGGGAACTGGGACCTGGAAACTGCTTCAAGAGCATGCAGAAGCACGTTGGAGAAGGCCTGTGCTCAGCTGCCACCTCGCAGCCTGTAAATAAATGCTCATAAGCACAATTTGCTGTGAAGATGAACTAAAGCAAGCAAACACTGGGATATTTCTCTTTACAAAAAATAACGTGGAGCTAGGAGCATCCAAGGGAGCTCCTGGATGTGCTCCACTTCTCTGTGTTGCAGCCCAGAGCCCCAAATGAGACTTTTAAGCCCAGCTCTCGCTGGGTCTTTACTGCAGGCAGGAGGGCCCCGTGGCTTTGTGAGCCACACAAGCTGCCACTCTCACAAAGAGCTGCCGGGGCTTAGCAGGGAAGCTCAAATTAGTGTGGAAGTACAGCACTTGGCTTCCTCGGATTGGGAGGATTTAACTCACCGGGAAACTGCCAGGTCCATAACAGTGATCTATGAATGTCAGCAAGTGAGGGGTTTTTCTTCAAGTACATTTTTCCAAAGAATTGAATAAACAGCAAGGACATGGAGTAATAAAATAATGATTTACAACGGCAGCAACACCAAAGTGCTGGAGACACAGAGAAAAGTGCAATAAACTGTACATTAGCACTCAGAAGGTAGAGAGTCTTTTGAGACCCATCACTGGGGACAATGACTCGCATCATAAAATCAGCTTAAAATGCACCACAGAGCTTTAAACCACATCAGCATCCTTTACACAGATGCCACTCTGTAAGTTGTGTTTTGTGACAGCTGTGGCGTTGAGTGACAGCTGGGAGGGGGAAATAACCAGGCACGCAGCCTTCCTGGGGAAACACAGGACCTGAGCCTAAAGCCCAAGAGCAGAACAGCAAAAACTTCTGGAGGCCTTCAGAACACTCTCAATGGTTACTAATCAGCTTTCTCAAAGTTCCCTTAAATCCTAACAAGTGGTACTTTAAGGAGACGGTTTTGAAGTGGTAAAAATTGCAGCCTGACATGCTGCAAAACTGCCAGGACAAAAATGTTTTCTAAGCATGCACTTAAAAATGCTCTTTGAAAACACATAATAAAAAGAATTTTGCGTCAGATTGAGGATTTAAGCATTCCTCGGTGACAGGAAAGCTCCTTTACTCCACTTTCAGGCAAACCCAGCTTTTAAGTGCTCAATGTAATTGTTAGACACTTTGAAACAGAAATTATGAGAAAAAAAAAAATCTGTGCCATTTCTGGTTGGAGCCTGGATTAATAAAACTCCTCGCATCAAACATGAGGAAAAAAATATTCCAAAGGTCTCAGGGGATGAGAAAATACATTTCTGTGGTTGCCCTCTAATTGGAGCTGGGGTTCAGGACAAGAGGGATAGAGGGAAGAATTGGGTGGGCTACAGAGAAATGATCTCTTTAATAAGAAATGGGCCATACTGCGACATTTCAGAGCCCTTGGGCTAGAAGACCAAATCATCTGTCAAGAGAAAGGAATTTTAAGTTCTGCCGTGGATGGAAGGAAGCCTGGGAGTCAATCTAGCCGGTTTAAGACTGCAATTAGCTCTGGAGGCTTTAAGAAAAAGAAGATGTAATTGCTGCATTCAGACTTCAAATGCAGCAAGGATAACAAGCGCTGGTTTCTCGGACAACATCATTTGGGAAATTTTCCACAGCATTATGGTCCTGAAACACAAATTAGAGATCGCCAGACCTTTTCTCTCTGAAAATATATTATCCTAATTTTCATCTTATTCAGGGTACCCTCCAGTTCCAGGGAGACTAATGAAGGGGAAGCAAAGACCTGATGAGTTCCATGTGGAGACTACATTTACGGATTAATCCCAACAGGGAGCAAATAAACCTTATTCCCAGGGCTCTCGGTTGGGACTCGACACAATCAATCGAGGAATGGATAGTTATTTATGACTGAGGCTGTTTTGACTTTCAAATAAACATTTTAATTATTTTAAGTGTTACACTGGAACTTAGAATGTGAGGCCTGTTTTCACTGCGGTGCCTTGCTCTCCTGCCTCCTAATCCCAAACCACTCCGGTCATTAGGACACCGTGCAAATGATACTGATTCTCACGCCTAAAACATCTGAAAGGTAAAATCCATGGAGCAGGCAAACTAGGGAAGAGGAAGGAGGAAAAGGGAGGAGGATCCCTCTGAGCACAGCCAGCATAACTGAAAGGAACACCCTCAGACTGCGCTGAGCCCAAGGCAGCGGAGATGCCCAACTCTGAAACCCTTTTGTAACCAAGTTGGCACATCCTGATCCATCTTTGTATCCTGCTTTTCTCTGCCTGCTCCTACAAGCAATTTTAATAACCAAAGTACTCAGGAGTGTTTCTTTTCTAACAGCTCATTTTCAATTCAAGTACCTGCACCACTTGCACTGCTGGCTTTTCCCTCCAGCCTCATTTGGTGCTCCGTGGCCCTTCCACTTGGTGCTTCCCGGAGGTTAACAAAGCCACACTCATTTTTAGGGAAGCTCTTTAGGCTGTTGGAGTCTCTTGCTAAATAAAGACAAGGGCTGAAATCATGACACAGAGGCAGTGCTAGAGCTGCTGTAGCTGTTGGAGTTACGGTCTCACCTTCACTCCATACTGTGACATTTTATCTCCCGTTGCTTTCTGTAGGGAGACTGAAAAAACTGCAGGAGACTGTTCTCGGAAGAGCAATGGAACATTAAGGCTGGTGTTTTCACCACCTGCAGCAGGTAAGAGGGAGCAGGCATATCACACAGCACCCTCGGCTACTTTCCCTCCTGTGGATTTGTGCATGAGCCTTCTGGAGTCCTTCCCGCCACTCCTGTCAAAAATAACAGGCTCGGCTTTATTTTTGGATTTGGCAGCTTGAGGGATTAAAAACTAAAACAGAAAAAAAAAAAAA
>VZRR01013434.1:55727-72927 GCA_013398015.1 Oreocharis arfaki | reverse complement strand
AAAAAAGAAAAAAAAAAAAAAGAAAACAGGCTCATGATAACTTAGCAAAGGTTTCAATAACGGAGTTAATGTCATCTCCCACAGAAGGCGAATTCAGTTCCCCTGAATATTTCAGTGCACACATGCTTGTGTTTTCCCAGCGCATTTACCTTTCTTTGCAAAAAGATGGTTTTAAAAAAATAAATAGATTTGCTAGGGGCTTTATTTAGTTAGTTAGTTAGCTGGTTTACTTCTCTGGCTTAGAGATTAGATGTTTTCTTTCGGTAAAGCTGGCTATCCCAACTGGCTGTATTAAAATAAGGAAGAATCTCAATCAAAAAGCCTCTCCTAAGGCAAGCTTTCTTGTTAATATGCACCAACATGAAAGGGTTTCTTTTCATCCTATACAACTACAGTGTGTGTAAATTGCAGGGGGCTCATTGGCATAAATCTTGGCTGTGACCTCTGAGGTAAACTGGATTTACATTACTTTCTGACAAGAATTAAATGAAGGCCTTGTGGATATATGAACAGCCTTCTAGACTGCAACAGATGGGCATGAATGTGCTCCCTAGGCAAACTATCAGTGACATCTGTGTCCTCCAAATTCTGGTGGTCTCAGCCAATTAGCAGGCAAAAGGGAAGGAAAAAAAAAAAGCCGGCCCCTGCACAGCTTCCCCAGCCAGAGCCGAAGCAGAAGTGCTTCTGTTTGGAAATGGGATCAAGAACAGCCTCCAGCAGCAAGGAGGTGCTTTGCTGGCTGCTCTAATGCGGAGGTAACACTACAGGAAAGGCTGAAGTAATTAGGTAGAACAGGTATTAATATTAATACAGGACAAATCTCAGCCCCAGCTAAGCCAGTGTGGGGCAAGGATAACGGACTACCATCATGGATTTACACTGCTGTAGCCAACTCCACTGATGGAGTTTTGTGGATGTTAAAAAGCAGAGGAGGGGTGACAGTGAAGCCCGGTGCCTGACACAGCTAAGGCAGGAAAAGCCCCGCTCTTGATCCATATTCAAACCCGCAGCACACCCTCCTCTCCCTGCAGAAGTAGCCAAGGCTGGAAGGGACCCATAAAGATTCCCAAATCCATCTCCAAGCATCCCTCCTCAGGTGGATGGGCTCTGGGAAGCAACACACTCGACGGCCACTGCACCTGCCTGTTCCAAAGCTCAGTGTGTTGTGGAAAAGCATTTCAGCTGCAAACATCCTGGGGAAAAAAGCCTTTCTAGTTTTGCTTGTTGGAACGAGGTTTGGGATTTCTTGGTGCAGCACAGACACAGAACAGAGCCAAAGCCACACAGCAACTGCTCACCACACGGAGCTGGCCAAAGGGGCATCAGGGAGTCAAAATTAATCTCCAGCCTACACCAGAGCCATGGGTTTTGGCCACTTATCCCAGAGGAGTGACCCAGACCAACACAAAACGTGAAGCTTATTCTCTGTCTCCCAGTTTTTAATGGAGCTGCCATGGCAGGAGCAGGCAGGACCTCTGGCTAAAAGCAGGGTATGGAACAAAAGCACCTGTTGTTTTGCTCTGGTCATGACATTTCAGAGAGGCCACTTGGGTGCTTTTCTCTCATCACTGGTATCCCAAGGACCACTAGGGGATTTTAAAAAAAAAAAAAAAAAGGAATAATTAAGGGGCAGATCAATAAATTAAAAAGTTCTAAAAAAAAAGAAAAAGAAAAAAAGGCATAATGAATTTGGTACAGCACATATTTTTAGATCAAAGATGCCTTTGAAGTGACAAACCCTTAATCCATAAACTACTGAAGCACTTCCTTTCTCTCCCAAACTACTTGTTGTCAAATAAAATGGAAGTTAAGGAAATTATCTTTATCTGAAAATGGCCAAAAGAAGCCATCACCTAATGACAGCCTTGTCAAAATGACAATTGGGGAAATTGTTAGGAAGGGGAGGCCTGACGACTGGAGGAATAAGCTGGCTGTTTGCTCTAATCTGGTCAGGCAGGCCCCACACAATTCCAGTCAGCTTGCTGTGTGAAACAGCTAAGTCTTTGTCAACGCAGGCAAGGGCTGGAAAGACTTCTCTTTCATGAATATGTATCACCACCCTCCACGTCTACAGAAAAAAAACCCCAAACCTTCCAAACAGCAAAATAAAAAAAAAAAAAAAAAGAAGAAATGAAACCATAGAAAATAAATCCCAGAACAACAAAATCCTGAGATATGGAGCTGCATGGAAAGAAAAAACGACTAAGCGATGAAAGCGCACGCTTTGGAAGTGCAGCCAGAAGGACCCTCTTCCCAAAGGCTTTCTTTGCACTTTATGCCCCAGCAGACTGGGATGAGGCACTTCAAGTGCACAAAGGCAGAACGGCCCATCGGGGTATTTAATGTCCATCACTGTGTTTTATATTTGGCATTGCTGAGCACCAAACCCCGGGCCAGGGACACACACGGCTGGGCTGGTGAGACGGAGCTCACAGGAATTCCCCGGGCCAGGAGGGAAGCACCCAGAGCGGGTCTAAACACTTCCAAGGGCAGGCACAGAGGCAGCTTTGGATCGGGGGCAGAAATTTCCTGGGAAGCTTAAAAAGCCAGGGAGAAGGGGTTCCTTGACAGGCAACAACACGACCGAGCTGAGGAGTGGATGGTGACTCCCCAGAGCTCCCACCGAAATGATTTTCTGAGAGACGTCCATGACATCTGCAAACAAAACCCTTCACAACACCTTGACTCAGGCAGTTGGAATTGTGGGTCACCTTGAAGTTTGGGAGATTTTTTAAAATATCTGTACAGTTTTAAACCTCAAGCATTCCGAAGACTGGCTTAAAAGTGAAATAGGACAGCCAAACGAAGCCTGCTGGGCGGCCAGCGGAGGTGGATGTACAGGCAGAAAGTGCCTTAAAAAGGTGAAATGGCTCAGAAATGCATGTCAAAAACACTGTGTCTCTGCAGGACTGATGCTGAAACCCCTATAAACCCAAAAATGGTGTTTAAAGCAATGGATGGGCAGATGGGAAGAGAACAGAGGATGAAACAAAGCCTATGGCTGCTGCAGAAAACCCTAATGAAGATATTTTAAGATGTGTGGAGAACTACGACATTATTAAAGCATCCAACAAAGCTACCTTCAGGTGCTTGTTGGTATCTTTTTAACTTCGCTTGTAAAACTGCAAACTAGGTCTTGATTTATTAAAGAAAGCTCGTGGTGTTATTATAAACTCCAGTTTTTCTCGAAACAACAACCAGAGTATGAAAGTTTGGCTCCCAGCAGAGACATCGAGACACAATGCTCAATTTTGAGGTCCCCAATATTATGCAATGTTTGCTGTAGACATTTCCATTTCATTAGCATATTCTACTTTACATGAAATCCAGCAATGAATGCTGTCCCTGATCTAAGGCTAATCCTCTTTAAAGAGCTACAGGCTATATTACATGTGGCCACAGCCATGGTTATGCCAGGGCTGAATCACTTTGAAGCCTATTGAACAGTGTTCCCTTGTGAGACCATACATAGAGCCATAAACCGATGCCCCCTGTGCTGGGAAATCCTGCTGTGTCCGTCACCAGCAGTTTCTGTCAGGGACAGACTGGAGTCCCAGGCAAGGGGCTGCAAACCAGGAGGAGACACCCGGCTGCCTTCACCACCCCTCAGTGCCAATTTATGTGCCTAAAGTAATAAAAATCCTTTTTCCCCAAACCTCAACAGCAACTGCCCCAAGAGAGGGCTTCCAGAGCAATCAAAGGTGAAGGTGAACCAGACACCTGCTTCCCTGAGCAAGAAGGAAGCTGCTTGAGCAGTTTGGGACACAGACATCTCTACCTTGGAAGAAAAAAGAGAGAAATGCTCATGTATGTACCTGCAAGGCTGCACCCACCTCACAGCTGGGTGCCCTTGAATGCCATAAACTGAGATAATGGATAATTGTGATTTTATTGCCACACAATGTAAAATCTTCAACACCTTCACATCTATACAAATGTAAAGGAAAAAAAAAAAAAGCCCCAAACAACAAAAACATCACTATATTCTCTGGTCCTACTACACATCAGCAAAACACAGCTTATGTAATATTACCTTTAACCGTCCAAAATTACTTTCTTTGTTCAATGAAGGGAAGTGGAAAGGTTGGTTCTGCTCAGCCTGCAGTGTACACATGACATTTTCTCTGTCTGAATGGTGTCAAACCAGACAGGGAGAGTAGATTCAGCCTCCACAGTAAAACGTGGGGCCTGGTGAAGGCAATGCTCAACCTCCTCGCTATCAAAATAGCTGCACAAAGTATTTTTTCCTTTGCAGCTCTTAATTCTTCTTCTTCTTAAGAGAGAATCCAGGCGGAGGGAGAAAGCATCCGGAGAAAAAACAAACGAAAGGTGGAGGGAGCGACAGCGGGAAAAGGAGAAATAATCAGGAGGATGGTGAGAGGGAAGAGCAGCAGACAGCATGAGGGGCAGGGAGATGGAAGAGAAACTGGGAAGAAAGAGACAGGGAGAAGCCAGAGAGGCTCTAAAGGAGGACCAAGGGCAGATCATGATGTAGAACGAAAATGAGAACTTGGAAAGTGACATAAACAAAGCCCATCTTGTAAGGAACAGCTCTCCTCAGCAGTCAAGGCGAGATTCCTCATCAGTTTATTCAGATCAGAGGAGACGAAAAGAGAAGCGGAAGAGTTCTTTTTCCTGACTAAACAAGGAGCAAAGAAAGAAATAAACAGAGGGAACTGTGCTCTCTCTTCCTCCTTTGGAAGATCTCCTCTCTGCTTATGGAGTGGAGCTGTTCTGGGCACTGGGAGCTAAAACTTCAGTGAGCACAAGTCCTTCCCATGCATCTCTCTTCCCTCTCACACTGACATCCAGTGGAATACACTGGGATATCTTCGGGGTACACCTGTCTTTGAGAAGGGCCTATTTATTTTCTGTTTGAGCACGAGGCACTCGGTTGCTGTACAGTACCAACAACTCATTGCAGAACCTCCCTACAGGTTGTTTCATATTCCATTAGGCCTTTCCCAACTCCTGGACCTTACCACTTCTATTATTACCATTAACTGACAAGCACCTCGACAGCTCTTGCACCACCAAAATGAAACTTATGACTTAAAATGAAAAATAAAGAAAATGTAAAGAAAAAAAACCCCAGAAACCAACAACTAATACCCACAAAACACAAAAATCCCCCCAGACAAATGTTGTCTTCCCATGTCCGGTCACACATTGCCATCTACTGGCTCCCACTCCTGTGCTCTGCGTGCAAGGGTGGTTTGGAATGAGGAAAGGGCTGTGAAGCAGCCTGGGCTTTATGGGTCTCAATCAATCAGCTCTCACTCACCTCCTCCTCAGTTACGTCCCTGAAGGACGGTTTCGGGTCACCCCTGTGCCATCCCGGGACAGCAAGCCCTGGGACAGGGCGGGTACAGCAGCATCGTGCCCAGGCCCGCGTGACAGGTGACAAGACACGAGTGAGGCATTTAATGCTGGGGAAAGCCAGCAAACAGGGCTCATGTCCCTCGGGAGACATGCCTGGAATACGGAGAGGGCCGGGGGGGACAACTACTCACCTACTGCACCCTTCCTGGGCTTTCTGCTGAGCTCACCACGTCACAGCTGTCACACGCGTGACACAGGAAAGCGAGCGCACGGCTCGTGTCCCCTTGCACCCAGAGCCAGCCCTGCAGAAAAGCACCATTTCTGCAGATTTCTGCCTCGAAATCAGCCCTCGATGCACTCGAACCCCCTGCAATGTTCGGCACGAGAGGTGTCACCAGGTCACAGCATCTGCTTTAATGTTCACCTGGTGACGCTACGGACAAGCTGTGCCAGTGAGCGCGAAGGCCGGTGACCAACAAACCATGTGAATTACAAACACACAACATTTACAGCTGTTGTCACCCTTTACACCTGAATCCGCTGGCAAATCTGAGCACCACATCGACACTTTTGATAACCAGGTGTAAAATCTGACCTTAGGAGGGAAGGACAGAACCGTGGAAATCTCAGAACGGCAGAAATCAGGCCAGACTTGCTGTCGATTCAGCAGGGTGACGACACTTTCATTGTGTAAATTTAAATAGAAGAGACAAGGGGAAAGTTTCAGACTTGCTGCTGGTCTCAAATGTCCACAGAAAGGCTTTTATGCTATAAGAGAGACATAACTACAAAGGACATTTTTCCCAAGTGTCCAAGAAATGTCGTCACAGAATTCCCAACTCATAACCAGTCACAGAGATCATTACAAGATTTAACTTTCTATAACTCTTCCGACCCACTATGAACATCCCAGAAAGAAAACGAAACACACTTCCCCTCACTGACTCCTATTTCCTAAGCCAATTACGACTGATGGCGATGTACAAGTTCCTAGTATTTTTCCATTTCCCAGATTTGCCTGTGTAAGCTCTGGAGTTACAGGATTCAGTCGTCAGAAAAACAATGCACCATCACAGCCACACCAAAACCACCTCCATCTCCCAGCCTATGCATTACAAATACTAAATTAGCCCAAAAAACACCTCGATTTGCAGTTTTGCTTTCAACCAAAGAAATTTCAACTAAAAAGAGAAGTTATTGTAAGACTGGA
The DNA here is from genome assembly GCA_013398015.1 of Oreocharis arfaki. NCBI lineage: Eukaryota > Metazoa > Chordata > Aves > Passeriformes > Paramythiidae > Oreocharis > Oreocharis arfaki. The sequence goes on along the minus strand of VZRR01013434.1, from coordinate 66,395 downwards.
ATGAACTTGACTACAGCACAGAACAATTTCAGCTGGAAGATCTCCCAAAAACCCCACAGGCACAGAGAGCCTTTGTTGTTTTTCCTCATAAAGGGCAAACCTGGAGTTGTTTCCCTGAAGCTGGCAGTGTTTCAACTGGTTAGAAACTTATGGAAGAGAGAAGCTGTAAATCCAGTTCCTACCCTCCCCTGTACAAAACCACACAGAGCTATACTTAAATCATAAAGCAACAAAGAAGATGCAGCTAATTTGAGGTTACACAATCCTAGGGTAAAAAGCAAAGGTCCTCACATACCTCGATAGATACAAGTATCAAAATAATCCTATCAGAAAAGTTGTCTCATGACCTGGGAATCAGGCTGTTTCCGGAAACAGAGGGCTGACAGGAATTATAACCCTCAACAGATGCAATAAATAGCAGGGTTGTGCAATTCTGGCTTTTCCAGTAGGCAGCAAAGTACTTTTTTTTTTCCCTTGTGTGTGAGCACACAGGCCCAGCCCTGCCTGCTGTAGAAAAGGCATTCATCTGAGGGAGAAAGTTGGAATAATCTGTTTTCCTTCTCTGCTTTTCAGCACGCCTTCTTGCAAAACATAGTTTAATCCTTTTTTTTTTTTCTTTTCTGATGTCAGGGAGAAGAGCCCTTGGAACAGAGTTATTAGACTGCATACAGATAAAAGTTATTCCACAAGAACTACAAAGGAACTTATCAACCCACGAGTCATTTACCTGTTTGTCGAAGATACAGAAAGAACCCACAAGTGAAAAACAGTTTGTAAGACCCAACACAGTATTTTCGCCGCCCGTGCCAAACCAATCAAGCCCTCAGTACTCACTTGCCAGTCCCAACGCTGTACGGGCACAGGAGACGGAGGACAGGGAACATTCGGGATCTGGATTGAAAAGGAACAGGTTTGCTTTGCCACTTGTTCTATGCTGGGGAGTAATAGAGATTAATATGGAAAACCAAGCCGTTGGATAAGGAAGGATCCAGGGCTGTCTCAGGGTGTGTAAAGGGAAAAACAAGAGAAGTAAGAAAAAGGAAAAATTTTCAGCTCAGTTTAGACCATCGGCCAGGGAAAGATTAGGTTATTTACCAAAGGCGCTGCAATGAAGCTGAACTGCGGTTGCTTAAAGCAACCAACCACATATTTTAAAATAATCACTTTAAGAACATCATCAGGTCAACTGCTATGCTTATAATGCGCCGCGTACTAAAGCGTTTTACTCCTCGAAGCGTTCATTTGGGGGGTAAAATTGAAATTATTTTGTCTGACAGCTGAGCCCGCGAACCTGCGATCAGATCCCTCACAGGGCTCTGAACACAGGTTCAGATGGCCCCGTAGGCTCCGGAGAGAGCAGTGGCTATTTCTTTCGGATTATTCACTATAATAAACAATTTAACTCCTGGGTTTGGTTTTTTTTCCCCTTTATTTTTAAAGAAAGTTCTGCTTCCGGCCCCGCGGTGCCCTCAACGCCTCCCGCCTCAGCATCGTCCGCCTCAGCTCCTCCCGCTTCCCGCCTCAGCTCCTCCCGCCACAGCGCTTCCCGCCAGCTCCGGGAGGAATTACCGGGAGTGAGGAGCTGCTGGAGCCCCCGGCAGGCGCTGGAGCCCCGCTCCCGGCAGGTGAGGAGGCGGCCGGGCCAGGCCGGGCTGGGCCGGGCCGGGTGGACGTGAGGGGAAGGAAGGGGGCGGGATAGATCACCGGGCAGACCGGGATCTCTCCAGGCAATTCCCAAGGAGGCGGCGGGTTCGGTCGAGACATCCCGGGCTTGCCGTGCTGTGCGGTGGGGAGGTGGCGCCGAGCCTGCTCCGGGGCTGGAGCCCATATTTCTTGGGGCTCCGCGTCGTTCTTCTGCCCCTGGAAGAGGGGATAATGACACTCACCATAGGAGAGGATGAGGTGAGGTCACGGTCGGCTTGACTCCAGTGAAGGTACGGACAGCAGCAGGGCAGTGGCTGCTTAGAGCTGCGGGAGAAATCTGAATTTAGCTACAGAAAGTTTATTTCTCCTGGCCAATACACTCTAGGGAGTAGAAACTCCTTAAGCATTTACGTGGAAGAATGTTCAGTATGTTCAACCTCGATAAACCCTTAAGGAAGGACTGGGCAGCCTTGCTGGGGATGCCGGAGGTGATCATGGACCTCGGTCCATGCCGAGATCCAGGTTCATCAGTGGCTGCTGCCCAAGCAATTGATGGCTGTTCTTTCTTAGTTAATAAGTGGAGCCATTTGTAAAATTCACCAATATGAGCTAAAGTCGCAAGGCGGAAAAGTGTCTCCGTGGGCTGAACTGCGGACAAAGTGAAAGTATTCAGTGGTTTTTGCCTTCGCCAAAGATGACATCATGTAATATCCCCTTACTGGTGCAAAACAGGGACGGGCATAGCTAGACACAGGCACAGTCCCTCCTGCTCACAGAGCTGCTTCCAGCACCCCAGAGCTGGGGAATCTACAAGGAGGAGGGATTTATAATGATGCAGCTTGTCTCACAGACGGCAAAGGAATAACCTGTTATCAGGGTGTCTGTCATTGTCGTGTGCATTCCTGCCAAAAACACAGATGATGTCCATGAGCTTGTTTTAAAGTGAGCTCTGCTGGAAATTCCGTGTTTCACTCATCATCTGCGCTGTTGTGGCCTGCTTCGCTGAGCTTGGTTACCCTGCTGAGCTACTGTGTCAGAACTGCTACTGGTTTGGGGTTAAAGGTGCAAAGGAAGCAGTTTTGAGGTTTCACACAGAAAATGATGCACTGATACACCACCATTCACTATGCCTGGTGTTTGTGTGCAGCGTGTAGAAAACACAAGTCAACTCCATCATCACAAACGCAATCACCACTTAATTGCAGCCATGATTCACCTACTCAAGCTCTGAATGGAGCTGGTTAGTTCAAGATCTGTGTGAGGCATGTTAGGAACTTAGTGCACTCTGGATGGAAAAACATGGCAAACGTGTGCACTGTGTGATACCAGTTAAATGGCTGCTCACGTGTTTCTCTGGTGAGTAACTGGAAACTCATTTGCTGGTTTCTGCTTCTAAGTGGCAAGACTCTTCTGTCTTCAGACTCAGTTTCAGTGCAAGAAGACAGTGGCAGGAAGACATTTAGAAAATGAGGTGACAGCCTTTCCTGAGCTGTCTCAGGTTTTATTAGGATGCACTGCAGTCGCTTAGGCTATGGAACAGAATTTATTTCATAAGTGTGTGGTCTTGGTGCTGCATGTGAGGAACTTAAAAAAACAACACAAAATCACCACACCCAAGAAAAGTCATTGACTTGTAGCACTTATGCAGCAGCAGGGAGCTAGGATTTTCCAACAGACAATGGGGAAATAGCTAGAGTTGGTGACAATTCTTCTTTTAGGTCTCGTGGATAGTCCAGCTTTTGCATTCACTTTTTATGCTGTCACAGCAGTCACTTCTAAACACTTGTTCCATGTCAGAGGTCATTTCTGACCCAAGAGCCAAAGGAGTGCTTTATATATATTTAAATTATCACTGCCTACAGACAGACTGTTGTTATAAGTAATTTGATACCTTCCAGTCACAGGACACACCGAGAGCAGAGCCAGCAGGCCCAGCCAGTACTGTTTACTGCTCTATTTTAAGTCCATCAAGTAGACCTTGCTGCTAAATGACATATTTCTTGCAAAAATAAATCTGCCTGTGAGATCCTCGTGAAGAGCTTGTTGGCAGCAATGGCGAGTCGCGGCTTCTGAACTCCCACCCTTGTGCTTTCACCCCCTTTGTTGTCAGCCAGTTATCTGGAAGTTCCATCCAGTCAGTGTAGAGCAGCACGGGAGGTATTTTAGTGCCGCGCTGAAACCAGTTGGTTTGGTTCCGCAGTGATTCCACGCCGTGATTTTACCGTTTTCTTGTTCTGAGGACCCCTTCCATCATGACCTCTTTCGAGGAAGCCGAAACTGAAGAAACGGTGACGTGCCTCCACCTGACCTTCTACCACCCTTGCCAGGCTGAGAAGATGATGTTCCGCTGCCTGAACTTCTGTAAGCGCGAGCAGGTCAGGGCAGACGAAGCAGCCAAGTTCGGCCGCGATTCCAGCGTCTGCCGCTACAACCTGATGGACACCCGCGTCTCCCGGGTCCAGTTCTCCCTGCACTTCTTCAGGAAACTCCACACCTCGGAATACTGTTTTGAGATAAAGAACTTGAGCAAGAAAACGAAACTGACTGTCAACCAAACGGAACTGGGTTACTTAAACAAAATCGACCTTCCCTGGAAGTGCATCATCTGTTTTGGGGACTACCAGATCCTAGCAGAGATTCAAGAAGGGGAGTCCCTGGATTATTTTGAGACTCACTTGCACTTGGCTGAAGCACCGATCTTACAAGAAAGGTGCCTGCCATGCCCGCCATCCTTGCAGCCAGTACCAGAGAATGGCATTTCTCCTTCCTTTTTTCTTTCCCAAGGCAAAAGCCCCACAGAGATTGATGAAAATGAGCTGTGCTAGCAGGGAGAAGGAGGCTGGATCAGGTCTTGTAGCCTGCACAGCTTCCAACATAGACAGCTCTCACCTCAGTCGAGCGTTCTTGGTGCTCACTGCTGCACATCACTCGTCTTACCTTGGGTGTTTTCAGCCCAGGCATTCCAGAACACTGTTCCACAGAAATGGATTCCTGCCACTGCCTTCACTGAGGCCTAAGGGCACTCTGATGCCCAGAAATGCATGGAAGACAGAGGGTCACTCAAATCCACGGCAGCAGGTTCACGTGCCTTGAAGGGATATTTAACAGGCATTATTAATACAGAGCATGCACAGCGGGGTTTTGGTCCCAGCCAAGCGGTGACGCAATGTGTCCTTGCAATATTGTACTTTGTGCTTTGCTTTGGATACCGAATTCCAAACAGTATTTGCGAGCCTCGGTTGTAACTTCAGAGATTTTGCAACTTTGAAACACTTTGTCATTTTAAGTTCGTATTAACTTCAAAGCAAGGCTTGAGGTTTTTTTTACAAATTTAACTAACACACACATATATATATATATATATTTCAAGTTAACTACTTTTGCTTGTGATGTAGACAAATACGTAGCATCAATGATCGTGGTCTATAAAAATCCACATAAATTTTGTAATAAAAGCATTTGGTTGCCTAGTAAGGATTTGCTCTATTATACAGCTGCAGTCTAAAAGAATTTTTGGAGAATTAATTTATTTCCAGGATCACCCAGATAAGAGACTGCCGCTGGCACTATTCTGGCCTTTCCAAAAGTGCCATTGCTCCAAGGTAAGAATTTACTTACATACTTTCAGAAAGTTTTCCACCTCTACCCAAAGCTCTCTAATAATTTTCTTGTCTTTTAAGTATTTCTCAGGTTGTTTCAGTGAAGTTTTTCTCTGTCAGGGGCTCAGCTTTTCATGGGCATTTGGCTTTTCTGTTCTGTCAAGTATTTTAGTTTGCTTGAAAGACACACTGGAAAGAATCAGACCGTACATAGGAGTTACCCACTTTATCATCCCTAAATATTAGGATGCATTTCAGCATTAATCATTCCAAGAAAACCATAATTATAACTGAGGGGAGTAACAGCTGAGAATTAAGGCAACCAACCACAAGCGAGAGAAAGCCATGGGAGAGGCAATGAAACTCAAACACAGGCTTATGTAGGATTCGTCTGTTCATCTCATCCTTGACAAAATTACTGTGTTGCCACGGTTTCCAAACAACAATCACTTCTACACCTGTATTTACCTGAGGTAAGACTCAACCACCTAAAATACACATTAAAAAAGGAATCGTCTCCTACCACTACATCGATCCGACCAGCGGAAGTTAATTTACACAAGGAAGGTTATTGTACCTTTGAAGGGTGAGGGTACAGCTGCTCGTTTCCAACAGGAGAAGGGCTCCATGCTCCAAACTCCTCAGGTCTTCTGTTATTGCAGCTTGTTTAGAGTTTCCCTTCCAAAGCAACAGGTCTCCAGAAGGGACACTGTGGCATTCAGCTGGGCTCTGACACGGCTGCCACCAACCCAGCAACAGATACAACACTGCCAAATGTAAGACTTGCTGAAAATTTTAATGACTTTTAAATTAGTATAGATACGCATTTTACAGTACTCTTGAATTGTTTCACATGAGCTGTTTATAGAATCTCTCAGTTTCTCAAATACCCACAAATATGGAGCATCACTTCAGAGTCACTCAGCGTGGTGCACTGAGCGCTGCAAATGTTATTATTAACCACGGCTACAGAACATGCCCATCACAGAAAAAGCTGGAGTCAGCCTCCTCTTTCCTAAGTGCTTGTTCATCCTAAGGGCAGGACCATCAGCTAGTTGACTTCCTCAGGGCATGGTCAGGACACGGTCACCTCATGTTCACTGGCCAGGAAAAGCAGTGACCAGTGCAGGGGAGGTGACAGTTTCAGCAGGTAAAAACCACGTTATTTACATGTTGAGGAAGGTGCCTTCCTTCCCACAGGAATATACTGTACAAAGAAGCGTCCAGGAGAAGTCACACAGCAGTAGCTCAGGCCAAACCCAAAATTTACATTTGATGTGTACAGATCTTTAAAGCTCATTACAAGTACTGCAAACATAAACAATGGCATTAAGGTATTTTCAGTGACACGGCTGCAACTGAAATTAAGAGAGGGAATGTTACCAACAGGATTTATCTGTTCTCTCGGGTTACTTGTACATATTTAATCCCAGTGTGCAGTATTTTTGTGCCTTACCCGCACTGTAATGACCCAAATATTCGGAATAGTTTCAGATGACCTAAACCAGCGACACAACTTCCACCAACAAATTCGGTTCTGATGATGGCAGCGCGGGTTCATTTACTGATCACAGCTTGTTCCTTTTACTCCAGAAACAAAATTAAACCCTGGCGTACTTTTTTCCACGGAAAAACGAGACGGCTACACAAAATAATGGCAGAGTAGAATGGCTTTACTTGGAAACTTTGGGGGAAAGCTTGAGATCTGCAAGTATTCTGCAGGTTCTCTTTTGTTAAAAAGTAAGGTTTATATGGAATACCGGGGGAGACCACACAGCACAGGACACCAGCGGTGCAGTCACTGAACACCTCCTTGGATTTCAGCCCGTATTAGCAGGATTTACCATCCACTTTAGAGGCACAGGAAAGGCAGAGCACTTAAACACACCGTTAAAACATGAAATTTTTCTTCTTTCTTTTCAAAATGCAGATATAGAAATTCAGTCTTTAGGTTCTTGTTCTTCCCACCCCAGCAGCAGAGCCATCATCCCTCCCCCAGTTTGCTCACTGAATGTTGCTTTTCTGTAATTGTTCCGGTCCAGTGGAAAATGATAAATTTTCCACAACTGAAGAATTTTAAGGACCACATAGCAACAGATGTTGGTCTGTGCAGGGGGGCTGGGAAAACAAGACTTTGGTCCTCCCAGTTCTCCACTGGTTGAAATTTCTATTTTATTGACACATAGAGAATTTATGTTATTTTCTTTTTGTTTTTCTATCTAGCACACGCTTACTAAGTCTGGCATATTATACAAGACAATATCTTACCTAACCTGATGAATTTTCCTATGTTCCTTGAGGTTAACTGTGCTTAGCATAAAGTAATTTTAAAAATGAAGTAAATGGAAAAAAGACAACACAAGGCTAGGAAGACTTTAAGCTAGACAGGGGAAAATCTGCAATATACCATGTGTCAAATTTGTTTTGCAGCTCTTACTTTTGCACCCTCTAAACAGCTGAAGAGCAAGTCAAAAAGCACAGACTGGAAATAAAAATACCTTTAAATTCTTTTTCTATATTCAAGTATTAAATAAACTATATAAGACTGTTTCTGAGATAAATATTAGGCCAACGATGAATTTTAAAACAAAATCAATAGAAACATCATCCAGAAGAAAAGGCGAGTTAAAACATCTTAGATTAAGTCAAGCTATGAAGCTTCAATTAGTGCAGATAATTTTATATTAAATCCAGATATCCAGAAATATACACAATAGAATCATCCCAGTTTTCACAAAAGTGGAGAAGGTAGATGATAAAATTGCACTTAGTTCTGAATTCATTCAGACCGCAAGTCACTCCCATTCCTTGCCGATCCGCGTGTAAGAAGAAGGGAAGCAGGTTACCAAAGAGCAAATTGGCTTTGTACATTCCATTTCCCTTTTCCAGCATTTGGTCACAGGCAGGGGCCGTGCAGACGGCGTCACTATCTGTCCTGGTGCTCGGAATCCGACAGCCTGACGTCCGAGGCCGACAATTCCAGCACGGGATTGACGAAGCCGGCGTAATCGGAATTGCCGTTGTCATCCATCTCGGCGCTCACAAAGTCATTCTCCCACTCCAGCCCGTTGGAATCGTCGGAGGCCGAGGCTGGGTGGCTCCCTGTCTTCCTGCTGTTGAATTTCAGCGCTGCCCGGAGGATGTCCTCCTCCGTCTTGGAGCGTTCCCTCATTGGGATCATCCTGTTCATGCCTGGCATTTTTAAGACAGGTTTGTGAGAAACACACCCTCGTGAGTTTTCATCTAACGTCTACGTTTCTGCTAGGGGAAAACAAAGCTGAAATGTGGACAGATATACGGGATTCAGTGGTCTAGGAAAGGTCTTCCGTTTGTCTGGAAAGGGGTATTTAATTTCACACAAAATAAGGCAAAATACGGTTTGGAAAACTGCCCACAGACATCCAAGGTTTTACTGATTTTGTCAGTATTTACAAAACCAGCTATGGATTGGCTAAAAGAAACAAACCCTTGCTTATTTTTGGTGAGCTTTTCAATAGGCAAGGTCTCCAAATTTTGGATAAACTTCGAACTAAGAGCTTTTGCAGATTTAGTAAATAAAAGAGAAAATATTGGTAACAGTGAGGAAATACAGAAAATATCTGTAACGGCAGCAGTGAGGATAGCTGGGATACTCCCTGGAATGCAGATCGAAGTTCCCAGTGAATGTTACAGTAAAAGTAATATGGGATTTTCCCAAAATACTTAAGTCAGACTCCTGACTAACTTTTAACATTTTAAAAGGAAGAACAAGCTCTTCCTTCTCCTGCTGGCTCACGAGAGGGCAGCATTTCTTTGCCATTGCTTTTGTCAAGAGTTTACAAGTCAAATCCACGAAATGCAGGGAAAGACATTTACTGGAGTATCCAAATAAATGAATTCATTTATTAGGGGCTATCTCCACATTTATCAAAATAAGGAATTTTCTCGGTAAAAATAATTTACAGTTTAATCATTACAAACTTGTCAGAAATTCATTCAGAAACAAGTTTGAAATCACTTTCCCTTTTGAAAGCGACAAATTTACAATGAACATAGCTTAAACTGTCTACATCTTTAACTTGTAAGTTCAAGATGAAGCTGAAATGCAGCATAAATACCTTCTTCATCTTCCCACTCTAAGTCTAATGAGGTGCTGTCATCGTTCCCACTCACTGATTTGGTTTTGGTCATCAAGTCACAACTGCTCTCCGTGTTGGGTGTCAGCACTGTGGCATCAGATGAAAGTCCTATTTAAAAAAAACCCAAAACATAATGTATTTTTAATTCGTAAATGTACTTGAATTTCAGGTTCAACATGCAAAAGTAGAATTTTAAATTAAGCTTTCACCGTGCTTTGTGGCCCATTTAACCTCAGTGAATGTTGGAAAAGGCACTTCATCAGTTCAAAGAGTAATCAGCAGCTTACTGACAGTCAATATCACTAAGATATTGCCTAATTAGAACTAGAAAGGAATTTAATAAGCTGTAAACTGAGCTTGTATGAAGACTTGTAAAAACAAAAACCCAAATCAACCCTCTCCTCCCCAAAAAAACTAAACTACTGGCAGTATTTCCTGAAACACAGCCATCAGTCCTCCACCTTAATGGTTATCATGTACTGTCACCAAAACTTACAGATGAAAGCTTATTAAATCGTTTTCCTCTCAACTGTCAGAGGAATTTTTAAGTACAGGCAGCCAAATTCCCTCTTGCTCTTCATTAGGAAAAAAAATTTAACCTTTAATGTGATTCTAATTATTTTGCTAAGGGATGATTAAAAAAAGCTGTAAACACACATCTGCATCTTCAGTGCAGGGTCTGGTTTTACAAGGAATGCCCACCACTGTCTTTTATCTATCAGATAAAAAAGCTATCAGATTTTTTTCATTACAGATGTATGAACATGCATTTTCTATTTGTGTGTGTAAATAAAAAGCTATAAATAACCTGTGTTTATCTAGAAGAAGCAGCAGCACTCTGTGCCCCTCGGAGTCCCTTAACATTTAAAGACAAGGAAAGGCAGACTTACTGCTACTCCGGAAAGCCTCATACTGGAATTTTGTATTCCTTAGGAAAGGATCCAGATCCTCCTCTGCCACAGAGCTGCAAGAACAATGCACAGTTTTTTAGCTTTACAAACCTCCAAGGATGCCATCAAAAATATGTTAATTCACATGCCCCCCAGCTCTGTGCTACAAAGCACATACAGCCTGAACTAAATTCTTTATAAAATCATCTGCAAAATGCCATTCTGTTCCTATTCATCACATCCTCTCCCAGTCTGTGCTTCTGCTCCATTTTTGTTAGTGTTTTCAGTAAAAAAATTAATTAACTTCGGTCTCAAAACAACTCTCCCCCTCTCTTCATCACTTTAGATAAAATCTCCCTAATTTTCAATTCTTTTTTTTCAGTAATGATTTCAAAGCCTGCTCCTGCAGTCTTTTTT
>VZRR01013434.1:16191-55704 GCA_013398015.1 Oreocharis arfaki | reverse complement strand
TTTTTTTTTTTTTTAATCTGGCTAGATCCTACTCAGTTTTCACAGCTCCTATTCTAACTGCTTCCATAGCAAAAGTCCTCATGTCCCCCTTATATTTCATGCAGGAGTTTTTTCTAAACATAAACACCATTCCACTGTAAATTTCTCCCCTTTTTTTTTTTTTTTAGCTTGTTTTCCCCACCACCACCACTGAACACAGAAGGTGGGAATGAAGAGACTTCAGCTATAAATAAATACATAAAATATTTAATAAATAAAAATAATTAAGAATATTAGTGAAGGAACAGGCAGACTCTATAAACCATTTAAATAGTGTGTTTCTGCTGGGTTTTTAAAACAGGGTTCTGAATAGCTGAGATTTTTACATCTAAAATTTTCCTTTTTAAAATAAACCACTGGATTTTGTGCCTGTGTCAATATATATTAGTGGCTGGGAGTAGCACTGTATGCAGCAGCCTAATAACTCTAATGATAACCAGAATGAATCCAAAATGCCCCCTCACTTTCCAGGTGAGGAACAGGAGTACAAACAGTCAAGGCTCTCAGTTGTCACGAACAGAACTTGGTCTCTTACCTCTGGAACTCTCCGTTATTGACAGCATGCGCTCTCTGCTGCGTTATCCTGTGCTGCCTACGTTGCTATCAAGAGAAGCGAATTGTTGAAAAAGCTGAATGCCCAAAGCAGAGCTCTCAACACTTAATCCTATTTTATGCCCCCCCCCCCCCAAAAACCCCATCAGTTTTTTAGAAACGTGTGGGCACCACCTCAGTCATGACTGCACCTGTCTTTGTGTCTCCTGTCTTTTCTAAAAGTACTTTCAGTGCACAACTAACACATGGGTGATGTTCGATTTCTTTTGCGCCGCGCTCAGGAACAGCCACCCCGCCATTTAAAAGATAAATATTTCCTACAAATCCTTTTATCCCTGTGCAAAGCAGTCCTGCCATCTCCTCTGGCTGTCTCCATCAGCACTAAGTGCTTCATCTATATTAATAATAACAGCTTTGCTGCCTTGCAGGGCCAGAAGTATTAATAACCCTGCTAATGTCAACTTCAACTTCATCTGAGAATTGCTCTTTGCTTTGGGTGCGGGGAGGTAACTGCACTGGATCTAGTGTTTTCCAATCCCAAGATGATGGTGGGTTTGTTTTTTTTGGCACACTTTACGTCTTGGATATTTAAACAATAATAACTGCAGGCTGAAGTGAGTAAATGGGGAGTGGAGAAGAAATAGAAATCTCACACTGTGGTGGTTAGAGGTGAAAAGACTTAAGAATGCAGAGAGAAAGAGACAGAAGTTTGGCACAACACAGTCAACAAATCTGTCAAAATCAATTACTGATACATGCAACCATTTTCTTTCAGGATTCCTATGCCCACATAATATCCAATTTAGATTATCTCCCTGTTTTGCCAGGTCACATACCAATATCCAGCACTGCCAGTTCCAGGACACACACACACACATTAAAATTCCCCGCTGTTACAGACCCTGACATTTAGCAGGGCAACATCAGCAAGCCAAATGAGCTTTAAAGGAGGCCATACTTCCAAGGAAAAAGCCATTTCCCCATTTGTGCCCACAAACAGCAGGGAGCCAAGTGATGCATTCAAAAATAGCTTCCAGTTTATCTAGAAGGGCTAAGTGCTTGATGCATATCTGGACAAAAATGCTTCCTTAAAATCCTTATAATCCTTATGGGTTTTGAGGAGGGTGTTTGTGCAGGAGATAAGTGGTACTAATTTTACACGAAGAGGAAATTAAATCTCTATAATCCATTCTATCTTAGGTCCTGACTAAAAGAAGTGCATATTAAAAATACTGAAAGACAAGGAAAATAGCACTTCTTGCATAGAACTTCTACAAAAACCAGTTAATGCCATTAAAAAAGGGTCTACTTTTGCTGGCTTTATATAGACCAAAAGTGATAAGAAAAAAAAGGCAAAAAGGTCAGAAAGAATTAACTCTCCCACACCAAATGGCAAGGGGAGAGAAAGAGAAATGTGAAAATGAGAGCTATACTTAGTGACATAAAAATTAGATGAAAACTCTAAAGCAGGGTCAACGCAAACCACAAAGATAAGGAACAATACAGTGCACAAATATATAAAGTACATTTTACAAGTCTAAATGATGTCACAACGTGTGCTTAATTTCAGTGGGATTTTTTTACCCAAAAACCATCACAGATCATTTTACATTTAAGATCAGTAACTTCTACACATTATATAAGAAGAGTGCTAGGCTAATTATAGATTAAAATTATAACTCATTCAGAATCTATACTCGGCGACAGAAGCTGTTTCAAACAATTATGGTGATTTTCAGCTGTTCCAACCAGCTGTACTTTCAGATCTTGTACTTCTTGTCTCTACTTTACAAGCCAAAGCCATTTCCTCGTCAGGTTTCCTGAGATGGACAGGGTATCAGGGAAGTCTGCATACATGGGAACGGGACAGAGGCTCTCATATATATTGGGGTCTTTTTCCCCCTCACCTCCAAGAGCTTTTTCTGCTTTGCTGCCCTGGCTGCTTCACGTTGTGCAGCATATAAAGCCTCCTCTTCTAGTCTTAACTTCTCCTCTTGTAAGGCTAACTGTATATGAACAAAACAGTAATGGTTAACAAAAGCAGAACCTATCTATCTTCCTATCAATAAACCCCTAAGTGCAAGAAAACAAAAGAAAAGCAGCTAGAAAATCAAAATAAAACAAAATCGGCTACAGCTAAAGCATCAACTGAATTTAACAGCTTCCCTCCCCCCAACCAAACAGCCCAAGAAATTTAGGTGACTATTGAATAAACATTTATTATTAGCGAATTGCTGTAATGCTTTTTCTATTTTATTATGAACTGCACAGTGAAAGATTTTTAAAGACTATCAGTTCCACAATTCACTGGCACTTGGTTAAAGTTCATTCAAGTTCTACGTTGTATTCCACATCATATTCCATTAACTGCTGCAACACTAAAACAGAACAACAAATTATGGGGTTTTTTCCCTTAAGAAAAGTCATGGAGCACAAGATAAGTCGAATCAAGAATATTCCCCATTTGGTCTTGCATTAAAGAAAGGGTCAAATTCAGGAGATCCTGGAGAGAGACCCAGCCTATTCATTCCATTTTTCAGCTAAGAGGCTATTAAAAAGAAAGAATCTTGTAGACTAAAAGATACTAACTGATGAACAGAATCCAGTTGTTTCGTTTATATGTGTGGAATCTCTTGGTGTCCATGGCTGATCCTAACATTTTTGGAAGAGAAACTATCCCTCCTGTCACCGTGACCACATACCTCTGACTGAAGCTTCAGATCAACAACCCTCTGCTTTTCAGCAATGGAGTCATAGTGTCTGTCTTTCAGGTCTGCAATTTCTTCCTCAGTCAGAGGTCTGGAAGCATGGGAGAAACACAAAAAAGCTCCATCTATTATTCATGCATGACAGCCCTCATTTGCACTTTAACATATCCATGTGGTCTCTCCTGACCGGTCCTTTAATGCAGATCCAACAGGATGTGCTTGTGGCCTGTTCCTCCTGAAAGTTCCAGTTTAGTCAGGACAATGCTGTCTCTCCTTAACTCTCACAATATATATTATTTATATCTTTACAGAAAGCATGTTTTCAAAACCATCTCTGCTAGCAGAACTACCGGAATAGAACCATTACCATCACTGCAGGCTAAATCTCCCTTTTTCTCCCTTAGTTCTTTTTCTCCCTTGTTTTTCCCTCGCTTCATTTTGTTTAATATTCACGGTGGGAGAGCAGAGGGAAGGAGAGGTCCTCAGTCTCAAAGCCTTACCTGTGACTGCTACCCGGGCTTTCCCCCTGTTAAAATAAATAGAAAGGAAAAGTCTGATTTTTGTAAAGACAGAGCACTTCCAAAACTTCCCTTAGCAAAGCAACCCAGGTCCATTTATGTTCTCAGAGTGGGGGCACTTGCTGAGTCTTATGCAAGAGTTATACCAGGAGCAAATTCTCCTTTAAGTCTTCCCAAACAGTTTTTCCCCCAACATATTTTCTTTTTGCGTTCCCTAAGTCCACAGTGCCTTCTTCCTTAATGGGTTATTTCCCATACTCCCCAAAACCGATCTCTTCTCTTAGATCTTTATCCAAAGTCCAAAATTCATATTCCTAGCACAAGGAAAACTGGAAGTAAAAAAAAACCTCACTGTGATTTAAGTCTACAACTCAGCTTAAAGTAGGAGGAAGATTCACATCTTGGAACCACTTTTAAGGATTGTACGAGCAGGTTTCACACGATGCCCCAGGTACTCACCTCATCACTTTCCACCAGGTTCTCAAACTGCAGAGAAAAACAAATAAGTAATTTTTACAATTCAATATAACAAGTCACTGAAGAGATACAGCAAATATGACTGCATATTTTACATGTCTTGTAAAAACACTACTCCCGTTCTAACAGTGGGACTGTAACAATATTTATGAAAGCTCCTACTTTCAGAGGAATTCTTTTTTTAGCGTTGGGCCATTGGTATCTTCTTACCAATGTTTCTTGTCTTAAACATTACACTTTCCTAAAAGGAGAAGAGTCCAAATTAAAAAACGAGCATTCTAAGCTGCACAAACTCGTCCAGCAGAAGCTCAACTGTCACGTAAAAAAAAACCCCAAATAAATTGAAATTCTCTGTACTGTTTTCAGTGTAGTAATCTTAAATCTAGTCAGCCCACCAGACACAGACACAGAGGTTCGTACCTACAGCAAGACTCCTTATTGACCTAAAAATCTGGGAGGAGAACAATACCTCCTTTTCCCCGTCATATTTCTGTGGCAGGAACACTCTCACAATGGGAAGTTCTGCACCAAAAGAGATTTCCCCCACCATACACATCTGAGCCCTTTCTCTACAGCCAAAGCATTAATTACAATAATTAATGTTACCCTTACTAATGGGGGCAATCTGGCTGGTCTAGGAGTTCCAGAGCACAGGAACACTCGGGGAAAGTAAACCAGGTTATTCCCGGTTAACCTTACACTACCCTTGGCAAAAAGGAGTTCTGTCTGGAGGCTGGGAAAGGACCTCTGTAGTGAACCAAGCAGACTACAAATGCAACAAACTGTAAGGTAACCCCATCAGATTCTTTCTGTACAACCTGATTCCCGATCCTGCAATCGAGAACTAAATACTCTGCACTTACACGAGCAGCAAAATCCCAGCACGGCAGAGAGGAGATGCAGCCTGTGGAACGCTCTGCTGATGAGCATCAGAGCACCACAGATACTCCTCTCCTTTCCAAATGATACATTAATGTTTTGAGGTGCAGTAAGAACCACTCTCTCTCCACCCAGTGCAGCATCAATTTGGGCTGGAATATCCCAGAGTATTTCAGTGTTCCTAAACTGCAAAAAGTGTTAAAGGCATTGCTAGGATTCAGCTTTTCCCGCTTTTTCTTAAATCGCTGAAAATGTAGGCACTCACCTCTATAGTGAAGTGTTCTCCTGTTGAACATGTTCTAAAATACTTGGATCTGGAAAAATAAGTTTACAGTTAGACTACAGGAGAGCCTTCAACACACAGCAAGAAAGCAAATGAGCCCGAGAATTTAAAATAGATTTTAATATATGTTAAATATAAAATAACGACAAAATCTTCACGTATTAAGCACATTGACTTATTAACCTGAGCCCTGCATCGCTACTCCAGCGGAGAGAGGCAAAAGCATGTACACATCTTCTGCAGAACTGGGGTAAAAACTAAAACCCTTGTGAGATGAAATCATTTGACAGGATGCTGGACTTGACATTTACAGACTATTAGCATGTTCTGCAATCCCTTTAATACATTTTTCCTGGAAAAAACATTGTTCCAGGCAATTTCTGAAAATGCTCTTGCTCATCATGGCACTTAACTCTTTCCTGGCATCTTGTACATCATCAGTGTTAAACAATACATTTTATTTTTAATAGCTTGGCACACCTAGAAGGCTGAGCCTCAGAGAAAAACATCCAATAAGAGATCAAAGCAATACTTTTAAACTACAAAAAAAAAATTACACAGGGAATTGGTTTCTTCCTTGATTCTTTAATCAGAATTCTTCCTGATTTATTTTAATGCTTTTACAGAGGACAGTTAGCCCTGTCCTTTACAAAACCCGACACAGTATCGAGTTAGCTGAATACATTTTTACCCAGCCAAGGAGGTTTGGCCACCGTCCAGAAGAACATTGTAATGTAAACACTCTTCCGTACAACATCCATTTCATCGAACTGTTTCAAAAACCAGGGTTTCCAGTTGCAAGTGCTGAGTGGTACAAGGAATAAACCCAGGGCCTCAGGGATTTCTACACTTGCACAGAAGATCGTTCAGCACTTGCAACCAACACCTACTTTCACAATAATAAAAGCAACACACCAGCCAAAGCCCGAATTATTTTAACCGTATCGTATTTCATCTCCATCTCGTTTTTCCTTGGAAGCCAGTTTAGGGAGCGTCTCCCCTGGCAACTTGTTGCACTACCCACTGGTTCCTTGTTGCACAACCTTTCCTGCCACCAAAGAGCCGTTTCCAGAGGATTCACTGCTGTGAAACCAGAGAGGAAAGGCCACTGAATTCATGCACTACGTGACAAGGATAATCGGGACATGTGGCATGAACACTTGGAGCAATTTCACTGCTACCCTTCTCTGCAATTTGGTGTGTAGGAGCCAATGCCATTAAGAATCTCATTTAATAACACCGTAATAGGAAATTGTTCCAGGACTATCTAGGCTGTTAACAAGACGTGTAATTCCAGTTTGCAGCACCAGGCTTTAGGTAAATTATTTCCAACTTCCCAGACGCTTGAGCTGCAGTCAGCTTAGCTGCAAGAATTGAACAGTGAACTGAATGCAGTGCAAGCCCCCTAAGTGTAATCACAAACAGCCCAAGAGCAATGACACCTCTAAGAAGGAAGAGCTACTCTTTCAGCTGCTCGCTGAACAGGGACTCAGTCTCAGAAAGCCCAATTCTGTGCCAGAGTCTGAGGCCATAAATCCCAGAACTATGGAAGCTTGAGGTCATTAGAGACACAAACAGAAGACCCATCAGCTTCAGCCCTATACAAAACTTCAAGTGAAGCATCAGCGACCTGTAAAAATGTTTACACCTTTTATTATTCTCCTTTAAGCTCTACTGCTCCATTATTTTCTGAGACTTGAGAATCTTTTTGGTTGGACAGCTTCTAGAGAAAACAATTCAGCTGACAGGTCACAGGACCTATAGAGGCAGTCAGATGAATCTTCCAAGATCTGAAGCTATTAAAGAGACCAACTTTTCATACATATATATACACATACTCCATCCATATATATATAAAGCACAATTCCAAGCAAAGGCAACTTATAATCTTGCAGGATATTACAACACTTATTAAAAACTCTATACTTAGTTGTTTAATTAGGAGTTTATTTCTTACAGTCAAATCCTGGAGCATCTAAAAATAATGGAGCTGGGGTGGGGGGAGGATCTGAGTGATTAAAATAATCATTAAGTTGATAAGCTACATTTTTACATTATGGAGTTCCAGAAATAGCCTAATGTGGACAACGTGGTATCAATCTAACTTAGAAACTTTATAATAAGACACATTTTACAGTTTTGGTTTTAATACAATTCCCTGCTCAGTGGAAAGAGAATAACCTCAATGGCTCAACGCTCTGAGACTGCTCTGTAAACTACCACCACACCCGGAAAACAAGTCGGATCTGAAACACAGGCCAGCAGTTCTCCGTGCATTTTATATTCCCAAGACTTTCACTGCAGGTTGTGCAACACCTGAACAATTAGACAATATAACAGCAGGCAGTAAGATTTATTTCAGTGGTAAGGACAGCCTGAATCTGGACTAACACGTGCAGGGATTGTCACTACCCTGCCTGCTAAAACAAGGGTATTGGCCCGTGAAAGGAGACTCAGCAAAACACACAAGTGCCGGAAGAACCTTTCAAGTATTGCCTGGTGTTCTCAAAGCACAACAAACCGATATTTCAGTGCCAGCTGTCAAGGCACTTGGAGGTGTTCTCATCCCCTCTGGTGGAGTAGTAAAAATACAAGCAGGTGTCCCCTACATGCACTGCCCTGGTTTTTCACCCATGTCTCTGAGAAGCAGCTTGTCTGGAAGGCCTTTCAGAAGGTGAGACTTGCCTGCCAGAGCTGATGTGAAGTAAGAGGCCACGAGCTTGCATCATGTAAAATGCTCAGCCTATCTGTTGAGAACAATTTCTATCCTAATACATCAAAAGTAAGTGATATGTAGGTATCCAATACTGGTCAGCATATGGAAAAACCCCAAGCATTTCCTGTTTGCACAGTGCTTTTCCATGAACTGGTTGCTGCAGAATGAAGCAGGTTGTTACACGTTTCCAAGAGATGAGAATTCGTCTGAACCGTTCTGCAATAGATGTGAGTTCATCTGAACCACTCTGCTCCTGATTTATCCCAACAGCGTCTCAGCCTCTGACTCACAGAGAAGACGAGATCACATTGCAGAAAACCGGGTGTTTTTCCACCTTTTGCACAAGCACGGCCGCCTGCGCAGGTTTTGGCAACTGACCTGAAAAACCTCTCTAAGCATCTCCTGCCGGAAAAACACCAGCGCTGGCAGGGGTAAGGAGCCGGTGACCCTGGAAGTGCATTAGCCGCCAGAGCACAAACCGCACGGAGCCCGGCGGGCTCCCGACGGGCTCCCGGCGGCTCCATCCCCCCGGGATGCTCCCGAAGGGAACGCGCCAGGGGCACCGGGCGCACCCAGACCCGCATCCCCTCCCCACCCTGTCACCCCCTCCTGCCCCACGGGGAAGGCGGAGCCGCGGCCCCGGCACCTCCCCGCCCCGGGGTGGGGAAAGGGGCAGCCGCGGCTCCTGCTCACCCTCCGCCGCGCTGGATCCGGCCGGGATCCCTCCGGAAGAACAGCCCGCAGCACCACTGCGCCCAGCAGTTCCCCATCGCATCCTGGTGGGAACAGCTCCTGCTCCCTCCCGGCGGGCTCAGGCCGCCCCGGCCGTCGGGAGGGGCGGCCGCGGACCCCCGGGAACAAAGGGCCGGCACAGCCTCATGGCTGCGCAGGGGCGGGCGATGCTCGCCCCGAACGCCGGCACCGCCCCTGGCACCGGCATCATCGGCGACATCAGCCCGCCCCTTGCCGGGACCGTCCCAGCCGGGCAAAATCCCGCCCCAAATCCGGCTTCCCCCGTGGCCCTGGGAGGTGGGATCGGCTCACGGTAGCCCGCGTGTAGAAGGAGGAAAATATTCCAAGCTTCCCGTGGTCAGGTTGAAAAAACATCGCCAGTAATCGCGTTTTGAAGGAGAGGAGTCCCGTTCAAAATCCGTGTTATTATGAGGGGGGGAAAAGGGTGTCTCCCCAGTTATCAAGCCTGGACTGCCTCAGTGCCGTCGGGGTACCAAAAGGCTGCCGGGCGTACCTGGGGCACAGGCACTGTGTGGTTTAGCAAGGTTCCTCACTCTTTCTTCGGTCTCTCTGGCTTTTAAAATCACAGCACCACGCTGACACGTGGAAACACAGAATTGCCGAATGGCTTGGGTTGGAAGGCACCTCAAAGCACATCTTGTTCCGACGCCCTGGCATGGGCAGGGACGCCTTCCACTATCCCACGTTGCTCCAAGCCTTGTCTAACCTGGCCTTGGACACTCCCAGGCATGGGGCAGCCACAGCTTCTCTGGGCAACCAAGGCCTAACCACCCTCCCAGGGACGATTTTTTTCCTAATATCCAGTCTAATGTGCAGTCTACTCCCTTTCAGTTTGAATCCATTCCCCCTTGTCCGTGGTAAGTTAATGGTGACATTACAAACATGTAGCTTGTTCCTTCCTTTTAACAGATCCAAAAGTATCTCAGCAGTGGAAGAGTTAATTGGATTCCAAGTCAGCTCTCCATTAGCAGCACGGGACAGATGCCAGGACCCAGAGGAGCTACTTGCTACAATAGTGATGAGCAGTAGAAGGTAGGAGGAATATAATAAATCACTGCCAGCCACACTCCGATGTTTTTCTTTCCCTGGAAATGTGAGGTCAGCCCGGGAAGGTGCATTACAGTGATTGCATGTAGGGAGAGAGAATGAGGGTGAAGGAGACGTAAAAGCAACCAGGAATTAATTACAGAAGGTGATGCATATCGGTGAGACTCAGAAGGAACACAGTGAAGGTTCCAGAAAATATTATTGGGATATATGATGCCTCATTACACTGTTTTCCAGGAAATCAACATTTTGGCAAGGTATATAGTGCTCCTTTCCCAAAGAGGTATGCTGCAGTATTCGAGCCTGACACGTGTTCATAAATTTCATCAGAGAAATTGAACACCTTTTTTCCCACAGTACCCTCGGCTATGAAATAGAGGCCACCAAACTGAGAATATTGGGAATATCTGCACGGAATGTCTTTGTTTCTGCACTTTGCTCCTGGTGGCATTTTCCTACACCACTGCCATGCCACTCCTGCCCAGAACATGAGAAGTCAGTGTTAGCAGAAGACCACCATGGGTTGCTACATCCATCACTGGATGGAAAGAACAACAGGATGCTGGATTAAGAATGTATTGGCTGAAGTCTCCACCAGTAAACCCATACGGATGCTTCAGCTCTCCCTCCTCTTAAAGGGAGCAGGTTCATGCCTGGTGTTAAGTTGCAAATAACACGTGCAGACACTGCCAAGTTTTAAAGATAAACTGCACAGTAAGGGCACTGGCACAGACATCTAAAACCAAATTATTCCGCCTTTTTCACGGCTTTTCCTTGGCAACATCAGCAGCCTCCCAACAGCACATGGAACAGTCATTACTCGGATTCACTCTGGGTTTTTAACATGTCACTCAGTCCACCGCACAAGAGACAAGGCTGCTTATCCGCTTCTCCTTTACGTGTCCCGACGGCTTTAAGAAAACAGCCTTTATAACATTTTATTTAAAAAAATATTTTATAAGGCCTTTCCACGAGCCAGGCAGGCTTCCACGCGCCTTTCACGACAGGCGGGGCGCGGCCGCGCTTTGCGGCGGGCCGTTGCCGCGGTAACGACGCGTTGGGTCGGGAACCGCCGCCGTCCGCGGTGCCTCCATCCCGGTCCAGTCCCTGCATCCCGGCCCGGTCCCTTCCACACGGCCCGGGCCCTCCCGCCGCGGCCATGGACAAGTACCAGGTGCTGGGGCTGGTGGGGGAAGGCAGCTACGGGGTGGTGACCAAGTGCAGGAACAGGGAGAACGGGCAGATCGTGGCCGTCAAGAAGTTCCTGGAGAGCGACGACGACGCGGCGGTGAGGAAAATAGCCCTGAGGGAAATCAAACTGCTCAAGGTGAGGCATGGAGGGGGGGGGGAAGGCCCTTTTTAGCAGTTTTGTGCTTAAATTTTAATGGTTTTCTGTTTAAATTGGCGGCTCCTGCTTCAGCTCCTCGCTCAGTTTGTGTCGCAGCACAGCGGCTTGTCAGCCTTAGAGAGACAAAATCCAAGCCGAAAGAGACTCGCTTGGGCCCTCTTTGAATTTCCGTGTGCGGCCAAGCCGTGCTAGGTTAATGCAAGCTTTTGTGCTGTAGCCTTGCACAGCTGCTTTCCCCTTAGCCTGAGTGCCGTGCTGGATTCAGCTGGTGGATCCTGGGTTGGAAAAGCCTGTTGGTGTGCGCGGCGTTCCGCAGGGAACGGTGCGAGGTCTCTGTTGCCTCCTGGTGGTGGCTGTGCCCCTGTCCCAAATTCCTGTCCTTAGCTGCTGTGAATTTGCTGGAAAGTGAAAGGAACGCTCACCTTTTTCCTTGGCTGATGTTGCCAAGGAAAATGAAAGAAAAGCCTGTGACCTGAATGTGTGACCCTAAACGGGCTGGGGGGTGCCGGTGTCACCTGAGACGGCAAAATGCTTCTAGGAAAGTTTTCCTTTATTTTCTTTTATTCATGGCACCTTCCTGGCAGGCAAGAGGCTGCAGGAGGACTCCTGTCAGGTTCCCTGAACCATGGGTAGCCCCCAGGTGGGAGCCAGCTGGCGTGGTGTCCTTTGCTGCTGGAGTGTGGGATTTGCCCGGTGTCGGTATTGTGGTGAACGGGGGAAGGACAAGGGGGACAATGGATTCAGAGTGAAAGAGAGTAGGTTTTGATTGGATATTAGGAAGAAAAATATTCCCTGTGAGGGTGGTGAAGCGCTGGCACGGGTTGTCCAGAGAAGCTTCCCTTGTCCCTGTGCACGGGCACATGTGGAAGTTTTAAACATTGGGACACGGGTGATGTGTCTGGTGAAAAAAAGAAGGAAAATCTTACTACACCTGGAGAGCACCCAGCCTGTTTATGTGGTGTGGGGTGTTCCAGAGGTGGGAATACTGGCAAACTTGTATCCTGTCCTCCTGGCTGCCACAAGTGTCTCTTCCTAAGTCTCCCAGCTTACAGTTCCTGTGCTTTGAAGGGGGGAAAAAAGTGATATTTTCCATTACTGCAAGAGCTACAGAATTAAAGTTAATAGAAGTGTATGTGCTGGAGCTTGGGAGACAGCCAGCAGCTCCAAGTGTTATCCCTTCAAACCCTTTTAAAGTGGATCTGTGTGAGCCTGGATCGTACCTTCTCCCTTGGCCAGGCTCACCGAGTTACTGAGCACCACCCAGGTGTGTTGGGAATTAATTTTCCTGGGTGAATGGAATCTTAGCAAGGGGAACATTTCCATATACAGCTCAGGAAGGGTGGCCTCTCACAGAGGAAATAAATACCTGGCGATTTAGTCTCTTTGTAATTCCTCCCCTTGTTCCCTGTGAGTCTTTGGTTTTAATTTTTCTTTTTTCTCTTGAATTTGGGCAGAAATTTAGTTGTGACTGAAAACAGCGAAACCTCTTCAGGTCTCCTGTGTTGGGAATAAATCATTCTTGGGAAAAGAGCTTTTTGTCTTGTTGATTATCCTTTAAAAATTCCTCTCTTGTCAGACCTTCTAAGAAATCTGGGCAGACACAGCTGCAGGTTGGCTGGCACTGCCTCTGCACTGGCAGAGTTTCCCCTACAATTCCCCGTGCTCTGCAGTCCTTTTGCATCTCCCTTGGTCACACCCCTGGGCTCTGGTGCTGCCTCCGGGCAGCCTCCGGTGATGTTTCCCTGCCAGGCTCCAGCTAATAAATAACTGTGCTCTGTGCCTTTTGTGTTGGTGTGTGATAAATGTGTAACAAGTTGGAGGTGGATTCTTGTCTGCTGGGAACAAAATATACAAAATAACTAGAAAACACAGCTGCTTTTTCTTCCTTTTTTTTTTCCAAGTTGCATTTTTTCGATACTGTCCCAGCTGGGCTACAGTTAAAAAAATTAACTGCAAAAATTTTTTTTAAAATTCCCTTAAAAGTTTTCCTTAAATAAGTGTTTTCCCTCACTAAACATTCCCTGTTTTATGACAGCAACTCAGACATGAGAATCTGGTGAACCTGCTGGACGTGTGTAAAAGGAAGAAGCGGTGGTACCTGGTGTTTGAATTTGTGGATCACACGGTGCTCGATGACCTCGAGGCCTCTCCCAATGGACTGGACTACAACAGGGTTCGGAAATACTTATTTCAGATTATGAGAGGAATTGCCTTTTGTCACAGCCATAATGTAAGTATGTGCAAGAAATCAGCTCTGCTGCTAAAATTAATAGATACAGAAGGATGTAGTTTTGTATTTATATGTATTTAAACTTAGAGAAATAGAGCTTTGTCTGAAAAGGAAGAGAGGTACAGAGAGATACATAAAATAAATGTGTCTGGAATTAGAGGTTCTGTATTTAGCCCATAATTTTCTGCCTGAATATGAGAAAGCTACAGTTTTTTCTGAGCCAGCCAGTTTGCTGTGTACAAACAGGGAATTTGCCCTGACTTGCTTTTCTCTGTGCAGATAATCCATCGGGATATTAAGCCAGAAAACATACTGGTTTCCCAGTCGGGAGTTGTGAAACTCTGCGACTTTGGATTTGCCCGGCCCTTGGCAGCTTCCGGGGAAGTTTACACGGACTATGTGGCGACCCGCTGGTACAGAGCCCCAGAGCTGCTGGTGGGGGATAGCAAGTATGGCAGGTAAGTCTGGCCTGCCAGGCTGGGAAGGGCTGTGGGGAGCATGGATGGGATGCTCCATCTCCTGCACTGGCTCAGCCTTTGGATCGAAGAAGCTGTGCTGAGCTGGGGTGGTGGTGTTTTTTCTCCCCAGGCCTGTGGACGTGTGGGCTATTGGCTCCCTGATAACAGAAATGCTTACAGGAGAGCCCCTTTTCCCTGGAGACTCAGACATTGACCAGCTCTTCCATATCACCAAGTGCCTGGGTAAGAAGAGCCCCTCGGGCTCCTCATGCTTGCTCAGGAATGAAGGGCTCAGATTTGTTTTGATGGGTGGGACGATAACAATCCAGCCTGCAGCCCTTACTGCAGTGCTGACCCAGCATTTCAGCCTCTCAAATGTTTCACTGTCCCGTATTTTTCCATGTGGTTGCTTTGTTTGTGTGATTCCAGGTAACTTAATTCCAAGACACCAGGAGTTGTTCTATAAAAACCCCCTCTTTGCTGGCATGAAGTTGCCTGAGGTGAAGGAGCTCGAATCCCTGGAGAAACGCTATCCCAAGCTCCCTGCTGCCGCGCTGGATTTAGCCAAGGTAATTAACTGATTGTTTCCTGCGGATGTTTCTCCGTTTCCCTGTCCTTCACCGTGTGCAGCTGAGTACAGGGCTGGTAAAGTGCCTTTCTCTCAGCTCCCCATGCAGTGAGCAAGCGCTTGTGTTGGCAGCTTGGCGAGGGCTCGGAGGATAGCACAGCTCCAGTCCAGGGTGACGGGGGCACTCAGCCAGTCACCCGCAGGGCCGGAGGGGTCGCTGCATATCCTGCAGGGATCTTTCACTCAGACAGCCCAAAGCCTGTATTTAATCCCTGGTGTGTTCATGTTCGTGTTCCTCATGTTGATGTTGGTTTGACAGGAGTGCTTGCAGATTGACCCCGACAAGAGACCATCCTGCGCTGAGCTCCTGCAGGGAGATTTCTTCAACAAGGACGGCTTTGCTGAAAGGTAAACGGCTCCTTTCCTGCTCACTGCAGGCTCAGGTTAGAAGGAAGTGAAGCTTCTTCAAGTTGTGCTTGAAGATTGCACCCTGGGTTTGCAGAGCTGACAGCTGCTAGGTGTCTCAGGTTTGTTTCAGCTTAACCTTCCTGGAAACAGGAGGACAGCTGGAAGGGAACACGTTGCAGTGGCATGTTTACCTTGCTGTGACATTAATTCATCAGTGCCACACCATATTGGGTAGTGCAGTCTTACACTGTATTTGCTCCCTGCACCTGCACCAAACTGGGATGCAAACACCTTTAGTGCTGTACTGTGAAAAATGTGTGCTGAAGGTTTTATTTCGTTTAATGTATACATTACATTTGGCTTCTCATTAGTTAAAAGGCACAGTTTGTTTGACTGCTTAAAAGGCTATAGGAGCCTGGGCTTAACAACTGATGATATTAATATAAACAGAAGCCCTTTTATTTATTTTTTTTTTCCTTTCACCTTATATGGAATGTAGATTTACTCAGGAGCTTAAACAAAAGATCCAGAAAGATGCCAGAGACCATCAGTTCCAAAAAAAATCCAAAATCAGCAAAAGGGACAAAGATGATGTTTTAGAAGAAAGAAAAATGATCAGTGTCCAGGTTGGTCCATCTGTGTTTTCCAAACCTGTATTGTTTTAGAGTTTTTTTCTCATGTTTTAAAATCATTGATTTTAAAATAGGTGCAGCAGTTTAAATTCCTAGAAAACAGCTCATGAGTGTGCAGGTGGCAATTTGGCCCGTCCCTTGCAGGTGAACTACACAGTGGTGCAGTTCCTGGCAATGCAGAGCCGGAGGGGGAATCACTTGGGAAGCATAAGTCATGCTGAATCGTGGAAACATGCTTTATGCTGCTGGTTTAGGGGTGTTTTAAAGCCCTGTCTCCAAAAATAAAAGTTTTCCTTTCAACTGGGTACCAAGGACGCTTCGGAATGACTTTGAGGTGACATCAGGATGAGTTTTAATTTAGTTTCTTCGGAAGAGACACAGGATACAGCTGTTTTTCCTCCATCATTTCTGATTCCAGTCTCAAGTGACTTATTTACAGAGAGTGCTGGAACCCTGACAAGTTTTCTTCCGTTTGATGGAAAGCAGAGGTTTTCTAAGAAAACCATTTCCATCTCCATTAGATTCTTGCAGAATCATGCACGTGTAGGCTTCTGACATGTTTTTTTTTCCTGCATGCACTGCTGTAAACTGCTTTTTTAACATGACTGTAAGGAAAGATGATGTTTGTCTTCCCAAACAGGATTTCAGCATGGGCCCAAGGAACAAAGATGGAAAGCTGATAAAGAGCAAGCCTTCTAAAGCCGATGCAGAGAAAGCTGATCAGTCCTCCAAGCTGGGCTTCATCTTTGACAGCGCAGTCAATCCAGTTAAATTCAGCCCTCAGACCAACCTGAAAGATTCCAGCAGCAGCTTGGACTACGCCAAGAACCCAGGCACAGTTATTCCTCCCATCAACCAGAACTTCTCTCCTACCTTTGGGATGGGTTCTGTGCCTGGGAGCCTTAATTACAGGTATGGGAGCAGAGCTAGGAGAGCTTGTATCCATCATTCCCATGATGTCCTGAGGGGTGCAGGGTGATGATGTGGGAACATGAGACGTGGGGTTTGGGATACCTTGCATTTGTTGCTTTGTATTCGCTGTGTTACCCCAGCTAGTACCAACTTTGGGGCATTTTTGATTACAGACTTGATGAAAAGAGTAAAAAATACTTGAACCCGTTGCTAAAGGCACGGAAGCCTTCTCCAGTGGGCCGTTGCAGTGTCAGCTTGACACCGGTGAGTTGTCTGTCTGTCCCTCTCAGCCAGGCAAAAATAAATTCAATTATGTGCTGTATTCTCAAGAACTCCATCTGATCCATCTTTCACCATAATTCCCCACTAAAAATACTGGGTTTGTTACCCTTTTTTTTTCCTTACAGATTTTTTCTTTGTTGCCCCTTGCTAATAGTTCTTACATAAAATACATTTTAGGTCAGAAAACCATTTAAAATGAGGGGAGCAGTTCAGCACAGTATATCTGCGGGATTTGGAATGTATCCATGGCCTCCTGCCTGGCCAGGAAAGATCATGTGTGTTGTGCTGCTGAAGCAGAACTGATGGTTTTGATTTAATGCAGCCAGGGCTTTACTTAGTCATGTCATAAATGCATTAAAAATTGATAAGGAAAACAAGTGAAATGGAACGTTTTCCCCTGCTCTCACTACCTAGGCATGATTCTTACTGTGCCAGCCAGGAACATTTGCCTTTTCCAGATAACTAATCCCAGGCATTCTCCAAGTGCTGTATTTTATCTCTCCGAAAGCAGCCTCACTTAGATGATTGTTTTTATTTTGCTGTTGCTTTTCTGTTGTTTATGTATAAATAACACTTAAGCAGGTTGAATTCCTTCACACACATCAGAGTCTTTTCTCTCACTCTTGTACAAATTCCAACTACATCAGAACGTTGCTGTGTTACTGCTTTTTTTAAGCTTGAAAATAGCTTTTTTTTTCCCCCCTATATTTTCATGAGCTGGTCCTTACGCCCTTGATTACAGGTTACTAATGAAAAACCCATTCTTCAGGCAACTAAGAAAAAATGGGAACTCCCCAAGGCAGATGTGCGTTTGCCAGAACTAAATCATCTCCCTGAGCTGAGAGGACCGGAAGGTAGGAACTTTGATGTCCTCTGAATAAAACCTGGGTACCAAACAATTGTCAGGGAGCAGCATGTCAGCTCTCACTCCCTTAACATGGCACATCTTGGTTGTGTTTTGCAGCTTGGCATCCCAGATTTCTGAAAAAGGAAAATAGAACGTTTGCAGAGTCCCGAGTCCCCTCCCTCGCTGCTATCGACCTTCATAACTCAAGTCTGGCTTCACAGCAGGTATCGAGGCAATAAAGTGGTTCGTGCTGCTCTGTATTTGTTTGGTTTGTGACTTTCTCAACAGCGTGGCCCACAGAATTCCAGTGTGACTCCTGACAGGAGCAGAACTTGCCTTGGGATCGTAAGTCTTACACTGGGGGAGCATTTTTGAAGCCTCATTTGACCAAAGAACAGGTTTGGTTTAAGTTAGGTGTTGGCATTGCCTTTGTCTTTGGAAGGCTGTTTCTGATTGTCCTCTCTGCTTATACTACACTTGGAAATTGATCCTGTCTCTTTCTTTCCCAATTTACAGCTGTCAGGGACCTTGATGCCAGATGCATCAGAAGCCAACTTCCCCAGGGTCGAGCACTAGCCCTGGGGAGATGGTCACACCTGCCTGTAAGAGGTGGGCTTTCATTTCTGCTGTGTAGCCTGCTGGGGGCTTCAGTTTTTTGCTGTGTGGTCTTGTGGTGGCTGCCAAATGGATGGTTTCATGAACACTTACCTAGCTGGGAAGTGCAGTAGGAAATTTTTTTTATACTTCATATTCTTGGTCAGGACATGCAGCTATGACAGACTTCCTACTGAGGGCAGTACACAGCTTGCTGTGCCTGGTATATCATTATCCTGAGCTGAGGTGCTGGGCATTGGGGTTGGAAACAAAGGAGCTCATGAACTTGGGGGGGTTGAGCAAGATGGTAGAACAAAAAAGGGGAAGCTGGCTGCCTGCATGTGAGGAGGGGAAAGAACAACTCAAGTTTTCTGATCTGTGAAGCACAGAGGTGTAAGTGCACAGCTTCAGCAAGGTAAGGATGTGTAATAAATCAAAATAAAGGAAGCCTTTCATTTCACCAGGGAGCACCTCTGTGGTTTTGTTAGTCTGTCCAGAGCGTCATTCTCCTTTTCTCTCGATGCAGGTGACTGAACAGTGGGAACAATCCGTCTGAGTTTCCAGGGGTTAAAGCTGCCAGGTCTCTGCAGGGGAGAGGAGCGTTGGTGCAGCAGACTGCCACGGAAGTGGCTCGGGTCCAGGCCGAGGACAGAGCTTGCACTGCCATTGCTGCTGGATTTCTTGCGTGCAAAAAGCCCCTGGAATGTTGACTTTCTGGCTTAGGGCCAGGTCTTGTCTGAGAAGAGCAGTGGTTATTGGTGTGTGACAAGGGCAGGAGCTGGTTTGGAGGACTGTGAAGGAAGCTGGGCTTTCTTTTGTCCAGCTGCTGCCCGCTTGAGGGGTTTCTTTTTAAGCAAATAGTGACGAGAGCAGCTGCCAAAATTCTCATATTTTGGTGGGTTGCTTGATCTGGATTGAAAAGCACCTTTGCTTTGACAGTGAAGAAAATGTTTGTGCAAGAAATGCAATGTTTAAATGTGCAAATCTGCAGCCATTCCTTTGAAGCCCTTGCTAATGCACTTGGTCACTTTGTTTTAGGTTCCTTTTCCCTTCACGTTTTTGACCCCATGTTTGGGCCATTGTCTTTGAGGTGTTTACCTGGGTCTGTTGTGAATGGTGAAGGAAGGAATATCCCTGTGGAATACTGAGCTGTGACGCAGGTGACACGTGGAATGTCTCAGTAACTCAAGTCATCATTCCTTTAGGTCCCTTAGGAGAATAGGCCAGTGAAACTCGACTGTGTGGAAACAACTTTTGCTTATTTGCCCTCGATTTGTCTGTGGTCAGTTTTGTGCTGTCGCTGCGTTGCTCACAACTCTCTTTTCCATCACCTGTCGTGACTCACACGGTGTCATTAACTTTGGGATTTATTTTTCCACAAAATACAGCCCGTCCCATCGATGGATCATGACAGAATATGGTCTGAACTCCTTGTATTTAGGGTTTTGTCTCTATGCTGTGTCTTGACATGTACATTTCATTTGTAAATAAAAAGATCTTCCAATTCCAGGCCTGGCTGTCCCCATAGTGGATGCTCCCACTTGGCCACAGCAGTCAGTCAGGTAGCCATGGGCAAATTTAGGGGGAAAAGAAGGTTTGGGGAGGGAAGAGTAGGGGGTCTTGGGGGAAAGTTGTGTGTGGCAGGGCAAGAAAGAAAGGTTTAAGGGGAAGGTTTTGCATGAGGAAGAGTGTGGCCAGCAGGATCACACCTCCAGGGAGGTGATCCTCTACTTGGCTCTAGTGAGGCCATATCTGGAGTGCCATGTTCAGTTCTAGGCTCCACAACTCAACAAAGATGAGCTTCTGGAGAGGGTCCAGTGGAGGCCAAAGATGATAAGGGGTCTGGAGCACCTCTCTCAGGAGGATCGCCTGTGGGAGCTGGGCCTGCTCAGTCTAGAGAAGACAGAGGGAATCTCATCAATCACTACAAATATCTCCAAGGTGGGTATCAAGAGGATGGTGCCAGATTTTTGGTGTGCCCAGCGACAGGACGAGGAGCAATGGCCAGAAAATAAAACACAAGGTGTTCCACCTCCATATAAGGAAGAATCACAGAATCTGCTGAGTTGGAAGGGACCCACAAGCGTCATTGAGTTCAACTGCTAGGCCTGCACAGGACACCCCAATAATCCCACCTTGTGCCTGAGAGCTTTGTCCAAACCCTCCTTGAGCTCTGTCAGGGTTGGTGCTGTGCCCACTGCCCTGGGGAGCCTGTTCAGTGCCCGACCACACTCTGGGTGAAGAACTTTTCCTAACACCCAACCCAACCCTCCCTGGCACAGCTCCAGCCGCTCCCTCGGGCCCTGTCACTGTCACCAGGGAGCTGAGATGGGTGCGGCTCCCCCACTTCCCTTCGGGAGAAAGTTGTGTACAGTGATAAGGTCTCCTCCAGAACTTCTTTCCCTGGAGGGTGGCAGAGCACTGGAACAGGCTTCCCGAGGTAGTGGTCACAGCACCGAGCCTGACACAGCACAAGGAGCGTTTGGACAAAGCTCTCAGGCACCTGTTGGGATTGGTGGGGTGTCCTGTGCAGGGCCAGGAGCTGGACTCGATGATCCTTCATGGGTCCCTTCCAACTCGGGATATTCTGTGATTCCGTGATTCGTGGTGGAGTCTCCCTCTCCGGAGACATTCCCAACCCACCGGGACGCGGTCCTGTGTCACCTGCTCCGGGGGACCGTGCCTTGGCAGGCAGGTTGGACGGGGTGGTCTGCAGCGCTCCCCTCCAACCCGAACTAGGATTCAGTGAGAAGGGGAACACGAAGCTTCCAGGCGGGGGGAAGCTGTTTTGCAAACTCCAAACCCTCCGGAAGCGGCTGTGAGGAAGCGGAAGCGGGCGAGCGGGGCGAGGCGGCGGCGGCGGCGGCCATGGCCATGGCGGGGGGAGCGGAGGGATGCGAGCCGGGATGCGAGCAGGGATGCGAGCACTACCGGAGGGGCTGCCGGCTGCGGGTGGGTGAGCGGGGGGCGGCCGTGCCGTGCCGTGCCGTGCTGTGCCGTGCCGTGCCGTGCCAGGGGTGGTCGCCGATCCGTGCCCCCATCCGTGCCGTGTCCCTTCCGTTTCCAGGCGCCGTGCTGCGGGAAGCTGTACCCGTGCCGGCTGTGCCACGACGGCGCCGAGGAGCACCAGCTGGACCGGTTCCGGGTGTCCGAGGTGCAGTGCAGCCGCTGCCGCCTCCTGCAGAAGGTGGGTCCGGGCAGCGGGGGTCGCAGCAGGGGTCAGGTTGGGAGGGACCACGCTGGGTCATCCGGTCCCGCCTCCCTGCGCCAGCCGGATTATCGGGGTTATGGCCTGGTCTTGTGTCAGGGGAGGTTTAGGTTGGATAGTAGGGAAAGGTTCTTCACCCAGAGAAGGTCACGGCGAGGCACTGGAACAGGCTCCCTGGGGAAGTGGTCACGGCCTCAGTCCTGACAGAGGGCAGGAGGCATTTGGGCAGTGCTCTTAGCCGCCTGGTGGGATGCTTGGAGCTGTCCTGTGCAGGGCTAAGCATTGGATATAATGAATCTTGTGGGTCCCATTCCAACTCAGGATATTGTGTGATCACAGAGCATATGGCACAGGGTTGTGTCCAGGAAGTTCTGGAATATCTCCAGTGAGAGAGACTCACAGCTTCTCTGGGTAGGGCACAGGAAGGAAGCTTTTCCTCCCGTTCAGGTGGAACTGCCCGTGCATCAGCTTCTGCCCATTGCCTCTTGGCCTGCTTTGGGGCACCACGGAGCAGAGGCTCCATCCTCTTGGCATCTTCCACATCCCTCCAGACATTGATTAGATCCTGTCAGCCATCCCTTATCAAGGCTGAGCACGCCCAGCTCCCTCAGCCTGTCCTCATAAGAGACATGCTCCAGTCTGTTGCTGACTTCATACCCTCAGGCCTTGCTCCAGGGGCTCCATGCGCCTCTTGGAGCCCAGCACTGGATGCAGCACTCAGGATGTTGCTGTCCCCTCAGGCCCAGCAGCGCTGCGAGGGCTGTGACAGCCTCTTTGGGGAGTACTACTGCGACATCTGCCACCTGTTTGACCGTGACAAGAAGCAGTACCACTGCGAGCAGTGCGGCATCTGCAGGTGCGTGCGGGCGGGCGGGCCTGCGTCCGCGGGGACCAGCCCTGCCCTGACACCTCTCTCCACAGGATTGGCCCCAAGGAGGATTTCTTCCACTGCTCCAAGTGCAATCTGTGCCTGAGCCTGAGTCTCCGAGGAAAGCACAAGGTGAGGATGCACCGCTTACCTCCATATCTTAAGAAAAATAACACCTTGAACGTGAAGCTGGATGTGCCTTAGCCCCATCTGAGGCCACAGGAACAGGGAGAGCAGTGGGTTCTCCTCTGAATTCACCTGACAGCAACACAGAGGCCACTAATAGAAGACATAAGAAATTTTACATATTGGAACTTTACAATTTAGAAAAAACACAGATAACTGTAACGCAGATACAGCAGGATAACTTTTTCTTCTCTTTTTCCATTTGCAAAGTGTATTGAAAACGTCTCCAGGCAGGACTGTCCGATATGTTTGGAGGTGAGCAGCTTCTTTTCATCTCCTGGATCTACTGTGTGGCTCTGGTTTTGACAGCATTTGAAATAATTTTCTTCTCTTTTGTCTGATACTCGTCTCAAAACAGGATATTCACACGTCCCGTGTTGGAGCCCATGTTCTGCCATGTGGTCACCTTCTTCACAGGTAAAGCAGGTTCCTGAGAAAGGGGGAATACCTGCTGCCTTGTGTGGGGTGTTTATTCAGCAGCATTCGGTCTGTATCAGCTTACAGCTGGTTTCTGAGGGACCCACATTGTGGGGACAGTCTGTTTCACCAGGAAATACTTTCTTCAGGGGGGTTGTCTTCCTTCTGCCATCAGTTTTCATAATGGGAAGCTGTCTTCTCACTTGGCCTCGGAATGTTTTTATTTTCTGCTTTGGGGATACCCGTGTGGCTGTTCCCTTTGTGCAGTGCAGGTGTGTTACCTGTCAGTAATTCCATTCTTCTTATCAACCTGTGTTTCATTTTCAGGACGTGTTATGACGAAATGCTGAAGGAGTGAGTATTTCCAAACATCTTTCCTCTTGATATTGTCCTGGTCCAAACATACTGCTCCAGGTGGCAAAGATCATGATGCCAATTGTGTACCAACTAACTTAAAGCCAGCTCCTAAAGGGATAAAGGGCATTTAGTTTCCAGTTCTTTTTGCAAGAACTTGCTGTTTCATTTTCATGCTGTTTGTTTGCTTGGTACAATATGGAACTTATCCCTACAAATGGATTTGTTTCGTGGCCTTACTCCAGCTTCTGATTTTGGCCTTTTTCCCCCTTTCTGGCAGAGGCTACAGGTGTCCTTTGTGCATGCACTCGGCGTTGGACATGACCAGGTACTGGCGCCAGCTGGACAATGAAGTGGCGCAGACTCCCATGCCCACGGAGTACCAGAATATGATGGTGGAGGTAAGAGGTCAGCCTTGCACCCTTGTCTGGTTTTCGTGGAGCTGTGCCTCGGAGTTACTGGCAGTAGAGGGCACTAGGGACGTGTGCTGGATCGGAAGTCAGCCCAAGGGGTGGGGAATGATGAGGAAAAGTCACGTGCAGGCTTCGGGTGTTCATCGTTTGTGTTTATATACACACACTGCTGGTGCTGCAGCCTCTCCCTCCCCTCCCTGTGTGCGTGCAGATCCTTTGCAACGACTGCAATGCCCGCTCCACGGTGCAGTTCCACCTCCTGGGCATGAAGTGCCAGAACTGTGAGTCCTACAACACCGCCCAGGACGGGCGGTGCCGGCTGTCCTTGGAGGAGCAGTGACCGGGATACGCGCGGCGTTCGGCCGGACGGGGAACGCTCTGCCGTGGGAGAGACTGTTTTACAAACAAAGCAACTCTAGTCAGCAAAAATTCCAGTATTCCCAGTTCAAGGAGTCCTTCACTGCGTCAGGGAGGAGGGAGCTTAGAAGAGCAGCGCAAGGAGACGTGATGAGCAGCTGATGCAGCAGCAGGAGGAGTTTTGGGGCAGCTGAAGGGGAAAGGAGGCGGAGGTGCAGCTCTCGGGGCTGCAGCTGCCAGGGGAAATGGGTCGCTTTGAGAGGCCTTTTCGGCCAGGGCTCGTGGGCGAGGACATGGTCTTCCCTGGGAATGACGTGTGTGTGCCGGGGCCCCGGAGCCGGCGGGGGCAGCGGGCACGAGTGGCATCCTTGGCTCCCTTCACGCGTTGTCACCCGTGGGTACAGAATTCCCTCGAAGCAAGGGAATTGCTCTGCCTGCTGGGATGAACAGCCGGAAGATGGAGCTGCAAAGCCCCCCTTTTTCCCCCTGGACACCCGTCCTGACTTGTTGCCGTCCCTTCACTCAGATTCCTTTGCCAGCTGCAGTCGCTTTTTCCCCCATTTTTTCCTCCTTCTGCTTTATTCACTGGCAGCAGAGGCCAGGGTGGTGTAGGGTTTAAGACACGTATGTAGCTTGATTTTGCTGGTCGAGTACCTAAAGTGAAGCACGTACTTCACATCAGGCTGAGCCTGAGATGTCCACTGAAATAGCAGCAGTCCAGAGGCATTCCAGTAGTGCAGGGACCAATTTTCTGTGGTTTTGGTGTTTGTTAGTGGTGTAAAACTTGACTGGGGAGAGAAAATGGGGGGGCGAGCGACTGCCTTTTTAAAAGAAATAAAAACCCCAACCCCACCCTTCTTTGTGTAATATCCTGCCTGAGGTGTTTTGCAGTCTTAAATATTGCAGAAAGTTCCTGGTTTCTGTGAATTTCACATGCAGATACTTTACAGTAATAAGATATAAAAAACTGTCAATTACTCTTCAGGTTACGACTACTCATTTTTAACTTGTTCTGTTGTAAAACGAGCTCTTCTTAATCCGACAGTGCCCCTTTCTGTATGGGATATTTAGGATTTGGATGATAGCTATTGTAGCTTGCCTTGACTGGGGTATCTTTTTCTGGAGCACTTTTCTCACTGCTATGAATAAGTGTAAAATAACATCTCTATTAAAATAAACAAATGACACTGTGCGTGATGTGCTCTTCTTTCACACACGTACTCCCTGGAAATTCCCAGCTGAGTTTGAACCGTGATTCAGTGCTGAAAAATGGTTGGATGTGGGGAGCTGTGAGGCCTGAGACACTGTCAGGAAAATCAGTGCTTTATTTTTACTAGCTCCTGTGTTTTCATATTTTTGTTTCGTGGTGCAAGCAAGACTCCCTGCTGCTTTGGTTGGCACCTGGTGACTCCACCTCCTATCCTGGATGGAGACCTGCTCCCAGGTAAGCCTGGAAGTGCCAGCGAGGCTCCCATCAGCCTGCAGGAGTTGTCATCCCACAAAGCTCTGGCCAGGTAGCCTTGGAGTGCATTGCTAATGGTAAAACCTTGCTGGTCAAGTCCACAGCCAAGCAGGTTTGTTGTTAAATGGGAAGCTAATTTTATTCCAGCTGGAAATGCTCCTGTTTGGGTTCCAAACACAGGAGGAGGCTGAAAGAAAACCCTTACTTGAGCTGAGCTTTGGAAGAGCAGTTCCTGCTGAACTTGGGTATTGGGAAGGAAAATGATTCACGGTGTGGGATCCAGGTGATTCTGACCTTTTGCTCTCCTGCTTTTGGTGTTTGCCTCTGGAAAGTGCACGAGGCAATGTGAATGCTGAGGGAATGCTGAAGCGCTGTTTAGTGCATTTGACTTGGCACCGAGCCCTTAACTCCCTTTGCCAGGGAATAAATCGGACAGCAGGAAAAGGAATGGCATTTTGAGGGGATAGAGGACACTGGAGGGGATAAAGACGGGCAAGGAGCTGCTTTGTGGGATGGGAGGTGCTGAACAGAGCTTTGCCACCCTCTCCATGGAGATGCAGCCGATGGGAGTGGGAGGGATGCTCGGATCAGGGCACTGAGATATTCTGGGATGGAAGCAGCAGCTGCCTCAGCCAGAGCTTGCCTGCTGGCTACGGGAGCTGTTGGGAAGCTCCCGCACTCCCTACCACCAGGAATCCAGCCTTGCTCACCCGTCTGGGCCAGAAGTGGGAGCAGATGGGATTATTGCTGCCTTGTGGGAAAAATGTGGAGTTCAGCAGGCGCAGGGACTGCAGCCACACACGAGGTCACGGAGCTATTAATAAAGGCAGGGCATGCGGAACCTGGGAGAGGGACTCGGGAAGGCAGCAAGGGGAACAATGCAGGACTGGGGGGCTCGGCTGAGCCCCCTATCCCATGGCAAGGTGCAGGGCAATGGCTCAGGAGCTGGGGGGAACGGGGATCCCCAATTTTGGGCTGGTTTGATGCCTCTGGTGTGGTTTTGGCTTGCTCCAATAACGTCGTTTTGGGTGGAAGTGGGGGTGTTCCGTGTTAAACCTCTGGTTCAGCCGCCCCCTCCCGTGGCTCTCCCAGTGCTGGGGCTGATGTTGCTCCCCTGCCTGGCCGCAGAGAATCCATCTGTTTTTAAACTTCCAACTGGAAGGAACGCAGTGAGGGTAAGGCTCCTCGTGTTGTGCTATTTATACCTCGGAGGGGCAGCCGAGCATCTGTCTCTGCAGATCCAAGCTCAGCATAGGGGTGTGCCGGGACCTCCGCGCTGGAAACGGGGCAGTTTCCTTGGATTTGCTCCTTCATGGTCCCAGCTGGAGTCGGGTTCTGATACCTGAAACGATTCCTGTGCCTTACAAGCAGCCAGGAGGCTGCAAGCAGGAGCTGCTCATTGCTACTCACTCCGGTGACTTCACCAGGCAATAAGGAGATGATGCTTGGAAACGCGTGGATGATTTATGGGAATATTCACAAATGAGCCAAACTAGAGCCTAATTAGGGAGGCCAGAGGGAGTCTGGAAGCAGTGGTAAAGCAGCCGGCGGCTCTGCGGCGAGGGCAAGGCGGGAGGCCTGGAGCGGGATCGCGTTGTCCCCGGCGCCGCTGCCCGCGGGGTTGGGGAATGGGATGTTCTGCACGGAGCTATGCCAGCTATTTTCTTCTATGTAAATAAAATATCTCTGAGATGAAAATGGAGCCNGGGGAGGGCGTGGGGGAGTGGGGAGGAGGTGGAGTTGAGCCAGAGTTGGGAGAGCCTTTGGGAAAAACAGGAATTTGCTGGTTTTGCAAATGAAACAAGCTAGTAGCAGTGTTAACCCGGTTGTTTTTTAAAAAGAGAAGGAGAAAAGGTCTTTTTTTATGGTGTTTCCTGGTTGTTTTTCCCCCTTTTACCCTGCTACACTCATGTGGGACAGAAACCCTTCGATAAGCCAGCGGGTCTGAGGTGGGAATGTGAGAGGGGTGTTGGAAGCCATTGCCTGGAAAACAGGCATCCTCCCTCTGAGGGCATTACCCCCCAAAATAAAGTGGTTTCTCCACTTGGCAAACGCATCTGTTATTCCCCAGGCTGCCCTGTGCCTTGTCTCGTGCTGGCAAACAGTCCTGCAGATGTAAACACATTATCCATGTCCGTGTCATCCATGTCATACAGCAGCTGCACTAGGAATAAAGGCACTGGGGATGGTGTCTGATCCCAGGGAAGCGAGGATCTGTTTTCAGCCTGGGATATCCCCAAAAATACGTACAGCTTCTTCCTTGCATTGTAGGCGAGAGAGAGTCATTCATTTTGAGCATCCAGGCACAGGATTGAGCAGGAAAACTGACACCCCATTTCTGCCCTCCTTCATGAAAAAGGAATTTATTCCTTTGGGATTATATATTTTTAAGTGAAGGTGATGGCTTTTCCTGTCCCTTTATTCCCTCGGTTTAGCAGCAGCACGACGACACCCAGTTTATTTCAAGAGAAGAAGGGTGGTGGTTTCTTAACTCGGTTTGTGGTTTTCCTTAGCCAAGGCAGCCTAATTTGCTGCTTCTTGGGTGCCAAGAAGGTGAAAAGGAGTTTTGCTCATCCTAAGCACCTTCAGAGCCTGTGCTGCCCTGCGTATGCTCCCAGCCCAAATAGTTTTCCAGGCTGGCTGTGGTTGGGAGGTGCAACAACCATTCACAGGTTTATTTTCTGTTTTCACCAAGTCTGACCTAAGAAGAGGTCGAGGAACCCACAGCAGAGTTGAGAGGAGGGACCCCTGAACAGGCTGAGAAAGGCTCAGGAGGAAAAGGAAAATGCACGATGATTGCACTTCCTTTTGGGAAGCGGAGCTGCCCTCACTCCTCCCGACCTTTCCAGGTGCCTGTTGTGGTGCCGGCCGCATTGATTACACTCCCTTGATGGAAATCCGGAGATGATGCATCTCTCGCAGGAAGCAATCATGGACATGCCCCAAGCTTTGATGTTTCCAGGGATGCTCCATTTAGGAGGCAGGGAGAACGGCAGAGCCTGTTCCCAAGCCTGCACCACCTGTACCGGGACACCCCAAAGGTTTGCAGTGCCATTTAGTGCTGGTTTCTTTATTAATGTCATGCGGACTGAGGGCTTTGCTTTCCACTGCCAGGGAATTTAGCCAGAGGGAGAAGTGGCTGAACATCCCCTTCCCAAACCAGCCCTGCCATCAGCCACCCCCAGCCTTCCAACACTAAAAGCTGAACACGGATTGGGGATTAAAAGAACACTCCGCTGTATTTTAGCAGCCAAGTTTTTTAAAGATTGGAAACAAAGCTGTGGAGCAAGCAGCCACGTGTGAAATGGATGGTCAGTGCATCTTCCAATGGGCTCCTGGGCTGCTTTTGGGACCAAAACCCCCACAATTAAATGGAAAAATTTGAATTAGGAACATCTGCACGGAAGCACCTGCAGGAAAAAGAAAGGGAGCAGTGACTGAGCAGCCCCATAACTGTTCATGGCTCCTGGTGAGACAAGGCAAAGGATTTCACAGCAGGGCAACACAGGGAAGTGATTTTAGGGAAAGGGACATGTGAAAGCACAGGAGACCCTGGCACACTGCTGGCTCTGGCTCAGCAGTCCCCCACTCCCCCCCCCAGATCACAGAGCAGCAGCATTTCAAAGGATGCCACAGCACTGGCTGAACCTCCATCCTCTCCCTTGACCTCTCCAGCCCTTCCCCCTGGGGAATTTGGGTTCCCTTGCCTACAACAAGTGGCTGACCTGCCCCAGGACCCGGTTTCCTACTCAAAGGCCAAAATTCAGGTTTATTGTCAGCACTGCACACCCGCCCTCCAGTTCCTGTCATCCAGCAGACCCGTAGTAATCCTGCCTGAGGCAGGGGCTCCATGCCCGGCATCTCCTCGACAGCGGATGCTCTGCTGCAGAAGCGCTTATAAATTAAGGGTTTATGGGGTTTTCTCTTCATCCCTGCTAGGAATCATCATAGAGAGGGTTGTTGTAGTTGCCCCAGGAGCCGTAGTCGTGGTCATCCAAAAGCCTTCCGTAGGAGGAGTGCCTGCGGGGAAAGCAAACCAGTTACTTTGAGGATTTATTTGTTATTTTGCCACGGGATGAAGAAATATTAATGCAAGGGCTCTCTAGGTCAAGCTTTGGGATATTTTAAGAGGGAGCACCAGGAGAAGCGAAGAGAAGCCCAGGATGAATTTTGCCCCTGTTGAATGAGACTGGACAGGGCAGGGAATTAAAACAAGACCTTTGCTCATCTCGGCTGTCAGCAAAGCCTCATTAGGGATGCTCAGCACTGGGCTCTGCTGCTGTTTATTGTCCCAGTGACAGCGAGACCCACGGCAGCAGCTTTCCCAAGGGATAATTACTGGTTATGACTATGCTGAGCAGCATCTCTGGCATTTGAGCGAGGCTGCTGTAAAATGAGGAACTGAAACTCTGCTTTCCAGCATAGGAGCGGTAAGAAACGGAGCCGTGCTGGCACCAGAGGCTGCGCATTCCCCTGCCGGGCTCGGGGACAGCATCTTCCTGGAGCTTTGCATCATCCTTGTGATGGTGAGAGGGGCCATGGGGAGCCTCAGGGAAGGGGGGCCACCCCAAAACCAGCCTCACCTGATCTTGAGGTACGCGGCTGCCCCGAACACCAGCACCACCACCACGATGACCGTCACGGTTATGGCCACGATGCTGCCTGTGGATGATGCATCAGAGAGGGCAGGGTTCAGCCCCCTGAGTCCCAGCTCCATGGCACACATCCCACACCCCAGCTGCTCCCAATTCACCCACGCCAGCCATATCTGACCGGGGGGGGAAAATTCCCTCGCTGCTTCCCAAAGAGGATGCTGGGCCCCTCTCTAGTTTTGCAATGATCCCCTTCCCATAGAAGCAGGGCAAGTAGATTTAGGATGAAACACAGCTGAGCTTTGCTTGGGCACTATGGAGTCACTCTTTGATGCTCCTCCCAGCACCAGGCAGCGTTTAGTGCTGAGCCAAGGCTAGAAAATGCTCCAGATCTCCCCTTTTCCAGCCCTATGGAGCACTTTTAAGCTACCTGTGTTTGCACAAGGGAACAGGGAGAAGCTCATGTCAGCTTCCTGAGGTCTCCAGGAGGGAAAATAAAAACCTACATCATCTTAGCTCAGGCTGCACCCACCACCCAGCCATTTGTTTCCTCTCATCCTTAAGTGTTTCAAGTCAAATTTAGAACTGAGGGTTTTATTCACATCTCCAGGCAACCGAGATTTGTTATCTACCACTCCCGGTCTCTGCCGGTGGATCAGATGACACAGGCTCCCCCAGGAATTTTGCAGAATGATGCTCTCAGGAAGCTGACCCTCTATTCCCTTCCAGTTTGGGGGTCTGCCCCTCTTATCTGAGCACCCTGAGGCTGACATTATATCTCTATATGCACGTGGTGCTCACCTGCACTCAGGGCACGCGGGACCTCCTCCATGGTGACTCCGGTGGTTTTCTCCGAGGCCGTGGCCTCGGCTTGGGTGGGGCTCATCACAGTCACTGGGGGGGATGTTGGCTCCATGGCCTGGCTCGATGCCATGGCCAGCGTCCCCAGGGAAGGGACATCCTTGGTCAGCAGCGGTGGCTGGGTAGCGCCAGGGCTCACAAGGACAGGCGTTGGGGACAAGCCCATCCCGGGAGGTGAGTAGGGATCACCGGTGGGAGGGGAAGCGGGAGGTGATGGTGCTGCTGTGCTGGTGGGGCTGGAAGCTGCCCCCAAATCCATCGTGCTGCTTGCCAGGCTGGCAGTGTTTGCTGTCCGGAGAGCTGGGGCTGGCTCCAAGGTGGGTGGCACTGGGCTGGGGCTGGAGGCTGCGGAGGGGCCTTCTGTCGTGGCCGTGGAGCTCACGGTGACGGAGCCAGGAGCAGGGGACAGTGCTGCCACAGGGGTGGTGGCATTGTGGCCATCCCCCTCCACGGGCCTGGAGGACGTCCCATCTCCGGAAGATCCCGTGGGCAAGGGCAGTGAGGGCTGGCCTGGAGCTGGCGTGGGGACATCTGCATCCCTGAAGTCTGGTTTCACTGGGACACCCCCCCAGAGGAAGGGGGGGTGGATGTGTGATTCTGGGGAGTTATCGCCCAGTCCTAGGAGAGAGACAAAGAAATGTGAAGAACAGGGTGATCCTTGGGGCAAGATGGTTTTGGGAAGAGCACTGAAGAGTTTGGGAATTAAGCTGGAAATAAGATTGGGTTTCAAAAAGCTGAGAGCCACCTGAAATAAAGAGGTGGGAAATACAGCTGTGTACCTAGAGGTGAGGTTTAAACCAACCAGTTGTCCTGGCATAAATCAGCTATATGCATCCCCTAGTTTGGGATACCCCCATGTCCAGTGACCCCCTCCATCTTCCCAGCATCTCCTACCAGCAGCAGGGGAAGAAGCTGCTCCTCACAGCCGCAACCGTGCAGCTGGGAATGATAACACAAGACGCCTCTTTCTCCTCTCCCCCCATTTCCTTGTGCATTCATTCATTTGTCTCCATTTCTTAGCACGAAGATGAGTCATTTCTCCCTCTGTCCCCATCATCTGACTGCTGGGGCTTTCCCCATCCTCTTCCTAGGGCTGAGCTCAGCACTGGTCCAGCACTGGCCCCCTCAGTGTGGTTGGGGTGAGGGGAGAGTGTGCCAA
Organism: Oreocharis arfaki; assembly: GCA_013398015.1. NCBI lineage: Eukaryota > Metazoa > Chordata > Aves > Passeriformes > Paramythiidae > Oreocharis > Oreocharis arfaki. Next base: position 23,576 of record VZRR01013434.1, on the reverse strand, counting down.
CACTTTGTGACTTTGGGAGGCATTTTCATTCCATGTATTCATTTATTTACACCCCCAGAGCATCCCAAGCCCGGCACTGGGAAGAGCAGGAACTCACTCCAGCTGCAATGAACTAATTATGAGTGTGGAGGACAGAAACATGCAGTGCCTGTGTGCAGAAACAATGGGATCTGGCGCTGCTGAGCAGGGACTCATTAATCCAGCCAAAATTTCTTCTGTTGGTTCTGCGGGTACCCATTGGAAGGACCCCATTTCCCAAGCAAAAGGGTCTTGGAGGTGGGACTGAGGCCATGGCTGCTCTGCTCTCCTGAGGACCAGCACTTGGAGATGCCTCTGAGCTTTCACCCTCCTCAGGCTGAGGACACAGCCCTTAGGATAGGGGAGAGGAGAGGAATGACAAAGGGAAGAAGCCATCTGGCCACCGCAGCAGCAGGGAGGCCTGGACCAAGGATCCTCCACTCCAAGGTACAGAATCCATCTGCATTTCAACAATCCTTGCCCCAGGACCTTTCAGATTCCTCCTGCAGGTACCAGACAGCCCCTGCAGCCCAACAAGCCCACCAAGCACAGCAGGATCCTCCCCGGGCTGAGAGCACCTCAGAAGTTTGTTACCTCTGTAGATGTGGATGCTCCCAGTCTCTCAGGGACACGGGCAGCTTTCCACCTCTCTGCAAAGCCGCCCTGACATCCCGAAGTGCTTGGGGTCAGCAGAGCTCCCATGATCTGCCTGAACTTTGGAGGCAAAGCAATAGGGAGCTCGGGAAGCTGGCAGTGCTGCTAGCCTGGATGAGTCAGGAACTTTCCGATAATATCTAAGGGGTATAAATTCGGAGGCTGAGCCAGAACTGGAGACGGGGACAATCTTTGGCTGCTGGCTGAGCAATCCCGGCCAAGGAGGTCACAAGTCACAGGGACTCTTCACAGGAGAGCCAGCACGACCAAAGGCACTGCTCAGCTCAGCTCAGCCCTGGTCTTCCCTGTCTGTCCCTGTGAGCAATCCCTGTGGCAGTGTTGTTCTATCCCCTTCTTCCTCCAAGCCACCAGCTCCATAGGTGATCTGGGACCCAGCCACTGCCTTTGTGCTCTCCTCCACAGGAGGTAACTCCAGGAAATCCCAGCCATGCTCCTGGAGGCAATGCAGGCTGCTTCTGGATGGAGTTAGGGTGAAGAGACAACAAGGGCCTGGCTGAGGGCCCCCTTGGCTGGCGCCCCACATGTCCCCATCCATGTCACTGCACCCGGCTCATGGGCAACCTGTGCCATAGATGGGCAATTCCCAGTTTGTCTTCAAGTCCTGTCCTCTACCAACGCATCTGAAAGGGAAAATCAAAGGGTACCCCCATGCCGAGGAGAGCTTTCCTTTGCTTCCCCAACACCTGGCCTGCAGGAGCTGCTGCTGGGGGCAGGAAGCAGAGCAGTGCCCTGGAACAAGGGGCAAAATACACAGCTACCACACTTCATTCGGGACCACACGACTTGGAAGGCTAAAAATGCCCTGACGAGGGGCTGTCAGAGGGACTGAGGGATGTTAGCTCCCAGGGGATGCCGAGCATAGCTCAGCCCTGAGGAATTTGCTCATCTAATTCATTTAAGGCAGTTGACCACCCTGCTGGAATCCAGCGCAGAGCTGAGGCAGGGGACTGCCAGGACGAGGTAACCACCTGGGAAAGCAGCAGTGTCACACTCCAGAGCCCCACGGGAGCTTTGGAGAGTCCTTCTTAGAGATTTTCTTCGCTAGGAATACAGAAAACAGCCAAGGAAAGAAAAACCCAAAGCTTTGTCATTCAAATATCCTGCTCTTGGGGAATATTAACCCTAATCACGTGCCAGCCTAAGGAATGATCCTGATGAATTAACTCTCTCTCCTGCTGCCGTGCTGGTCTCCTGGCTCCTGGCAGCCACACAGAGGGGCAGGTCTTGCCCTTGCAGGAGCTGAGCAATGCTCATGATCCTCTTGGGAAAGAGCTGCTTGACCTGGGCTGGCAGTCTCTCCAGAACGCATTTCCCAGGCACTCCAAAAGCCATTGCAGCAAATCCCGAGTTGCTCTGCCAGCTGAAACGCAGCATAAAAGCCACCAGAGAACATCTCCAGCCCGAGTGAATGACATCAGATTGGAGCAGCCACGCCGCAGCAAACAAACATCCACTGATAAGGCAGAGATAGAGCTTCTATCAAGCTTCACTTCAGACCTCATCGCCTCTGACACAGCCACGGGAGATGCACATGACCTAACCCACACGCCTGCTCTCAGCCCAAATTAACTAGAGCACCCAAGCCCCAGCTGCAGCCAGGGATGCTCCTCTAGCAGCCAAGGCCAAAGGGATAATGAAAGTTTCCATAACATGGGTATTATTTGTTCTGCCTGCCAGCAGCAGGTCCTGACTGTAGTTACACAAGGAATCCAGCCACCTGTTCTGAACAAGTAATGCAACAACAGGAGGAAAACAAGGAGAGCTGCTGGACACACACACCACGCTGTGCTTGTGCAGTCAGCTTGGGTACCACATTCTATGCCGGTTCAGCAGCTGGTTTTGGGGCAAACACCCAAAAACCACAAGTAATTGAGACCATACCTAAGCATCACACTACTCTTTTAAGCAAAACTCTATAGAAACCTCAGTCTTTAATCACAACAGTGAGCCAAAAAAGACCTTTTTCCAGCCATGTATTATGCTGCTCCTCACCAAATGCTGATGACAGAACAGCCCTGAGTCCCCTGAGTGTGCCTTGGTTTATAACCAGGTCAAATGATGCAGAGCAATAAAACAATCTGTATTTAAATATATGTAAGGATTTCCTGCTCATGACCTCGTTGCCTCGGCTTTGGTTTCTGTGGCTGAGGATTCCCATAACTTGTGCTGGTTTTTTTTTGCAGCTCACCTCCCCCTTGTTAATGCTCAGGTAGAACTTCCATTGTATTTCTTTGCTACAAAACCAGCAGCATCTGGCTATGGATGGCAAAAGCTCTCCTTAAAGTAGCTAGGACTAAACCAAACTGGTTTTTGCTTTGGGTTCAACGAGTTTTTCCAGCTGCTCAGCCCTGCGCTGCCTCACCTTCCCTGTCACCATGCAGTTTGGGATTTGGGGATGTTCACTTCTCGCTGGCTGGAGGCCCCATCTGCAGGGCACAGGGGTGTGACTGAGCTCTGTGCTGGTGTGGGGGAAGGAACACAGAGGATGTAGAGGTTGCTTTGGGCCCTTAACTTGTGTCTCTTTTTCTGGGGCACTGCTGCGGGCTCCCACCTCGTTATCCCCAAGAGATGTGGATGATGGGGAGGTCTGGGAGCAGTTCTGCAGGCTCTAAGCTCTGTCTCACACCCACCAAGCTTTCCATACCATTGCAGAGGGAACACCCAGCTGGATTAGTGGTGGGAAATGAGGACTCCTGGGGGTACCCCTGGCTTGAGGTGTGCAGCAAAGCTCCAGCTCTGCATGCGCATGCTGGTGACCCCCAATGCCAGAAGCAGCACCCCTGGCTGGTGTGCTGCTCTGCTCTTTCCTGCTCTATCTCCTCTGTTTTCAGTGCCAGGTTCTGTATGAAACCAGTTCTGTGAGGAGGAAGAAACCAAGGGAGAAAACCAGGGGCCAGAAACACCAACAGGTAAAAGGCGAAGCTATTCCCTGCCTGTGCGGAGAAGCCAAGGCCGTCAGACCCGATAAATCTGCAGTTGCTCTGATTTACTGGCGAGCCGAGCTGGCTTCCTGCACGATTAGTTTTATTCTGCTGCATGGTCGTTAAGTGGTTTGGGTCTAATTGCTCTGAAGCTTTCAGTAGCTAAGAGAAACAGCTGCACAATAGAAATCCATGTGCTGTGTCCGTGTGTCCCTCGCCATCCCGAGCCTCTGGCCCAGCCGTGCAGCTGGCCAGGACACCCTGGGGATGTCCCTCCCTGGGGATGGGCCTGCTGCTGAGCCAGCCCATCAGTATCCACCTCCCTGGATGTACCAGCACCTCTAGAGATGCACAGCCCACCCCTTGAGAAAGGGAAGAGCGAAATCTGTGTGCCCAATTGAAGGTGGGGCTTTGGGAATCTGGCAAGGAGAGATTGCAAGCAAGGTCCTCCCTGGCTGGGGAGCAGCAGCTGCTCGTCTCCTGGCTGTTGCATGGGAGGAAGGAGCTAATGTGGAGGCCTGGCTTGCTCCTGCACGCTGTCCAGACCCTGAGGAATGCTGCTGCGGGCAGAGTCCCCCTGAGGAAGCAGGAGGAAAGCTCCACCAACCCTGCAGTCTCTGCTCTTCCCGGCTGAAAATAGCTTTTAAAATTCACATGGTTCTCTGCATGCCTCATGGTCCCTCATTCCTTGCCTGGGGTGGATGTCCACGTTCTCCTCTGCCCCACGATCCAAACCCGGAGGTGAGGACTGTTGGTGGCACAACAAACCCACCCTCCACGCAAAGGAAGCGTGGTGTTTCACCCCCAAAGCTAAGTGTTGCTTAATTATGCAACTCAGGAAGCCCTTGATCCTGATGCTGCAATGAAATTATAGCAGAAAAGTAGGTGAAGAGGAATTTTTAGGTGTTTTTTTCCTACTGAGAGTGACAAAGCACCCTCTGGCTAATGGTCAGCCTGTACAGCCAGAGTATCTGATAAGGACCTGGGGGGGGAAAGCAGTATTTGACAGCACCAGCTCTTTCTAAAATGCTGTTTTGCTTGTTGAAGTAAAAAATGCATTAAGTACTGCAAGTTATGTTCTTGAAACATGCAAACAGGTGTTTTGCTGTGCTGATTTCCCTGGGGAAGGGGAATAAGGGATCCCACGGGAGCAGATGCTGTTCGTTGGCACTTTGGGCTGGGAGCTGGCAGATGGACCTGCCTGCTTGGGACACCTCACAGTACTTTTTCCCAGGCACATATCTTGGACATGGCTCTGGAGCCAGCCAGGAGTTTTGCAAGCAGCAGCTCTGCCCAAGTGACAACTCCCCAGCTCCGTAATTTCCCTGGCTGGCTGCTAATTAGTGCTTCTAGGTGCAGCTTCCAACATGCATCAGCCCCATTCCAGCCCCTCCCAAGGGGAGAAGCAGCTGGGTTCGGCAGAGGAATTTCAGAGCATCCTCTGGTATTAGAGGCTGATTGCTCATTTGGGCTGGGAGAGGGGGTAATTACCCATCTCCCCTGTCCTTCAGCTCATGGGGGAGCAGAGTGCTTAAAGATTTGCCTCCTCGATGGCAGCTTAAAACAGCCCATGAGGCTCCGAGACCCCCAAAAAGCGGCTCTTCCACCCCAGCGTCTCCATGAAGAAGCACGCAAAACCTTAAAAGCCAAGAGCTGCTTCTGAAAGGTACTTAAAAATGTCTCAGCTGGGGCACAGGGGGAATTGCTGAATGGAAGAGCGGGCTTGGGGCTGGGCACCACATCAGGAGAGCAAAGCAGGTTTCAATTTACATCCAGAGTAAGGAGCAATAATAACAGGATAAAAACTTCCTTGTGCGAGACGCTGTTATTTCATTACGTGGCCAGGCAAAGCCCAGACTTATTTTACTCCTGGCCAGTGACGTCTTCGCTGTCATTTAGTCCTGAAGAATGAGCTTGAAGCATATTTAAGTAGTGCTTTGTGTTTCCTCCCAGCTGATAAAGATATGTAGATATATATAGGTATATATATATACACACACCCTTTTTTTTTTTTTTGTAAGAATTATTTCAGTGGGGACAAAAATGTTGTAGAAAGCATCTGTAAGATGCTCTAGGGCTGTTTGGGAGCAGCCTGAGAGCCATGAGACCACACTCCAGGGAAATCTTTTCTGTTTCCTCTGCCAAGCCTCGCTGGCATCGGTGCTTTAGAGAGGGATGGTCGTGGGAACAGCTTTAGGTTTGGCCCGGGCGCTGGGAAAAACCCGTCTCCCAACCCCAAAGGTTGACTCCCAGCAGAGACTGGCTGCTTTGGGGGCAAGTTTGAGCCAGGCAGGACACCGTGGAGGAGGAGAAGAGCATCGCCAGCACCGCTGTGGAGCAAAATGCTCATCCCCATCCCTCCCAAACGCATTTGCTCGGAAAGCACAGAAACAGGAGCTCGCTGGCAAATTCCCCCTTTACGAGGAGAAGCATTCATCCATCTCTCCCTCCCCTCGCGCCACTGGGGTCACTTATCCGCGGAAGATCTCCCACATGCTGGCGAGGTCCGGGATGATGGTTTGGGGTCCCGCAGGCACGACCCGCGCAGCCGCTGGTGTGGGGACGCGGTGCTGGACGCGGTGCTGGCCGCGGGCTGTCACAGCGAGCTCAGCCCTGGCCCGGCCGCGTCCCCTCGCGCTGCTCTGCCGGCAGCAATGTGACAGCGACAGCTCAGCCCATGGATTTCTCCTCGCGCGCGTCCCCGGTTATGCAAGTGTGTTTTCCATGTTCCTGAGCAAGCTCCTCGTGTTTATTAAAAGCCCAGCCTGGGCGGGTGGAGGGTGACCTGCGCTCGCTGTCGCATCAGCCGGGGACAGAACTGTCTCCTCTGACTGTCTCAGTGGGGGGGAAGATATCAACCCGGGTGTTTCGGTGGGATGGGGAGGCTGGTGCCGCCGGGGGGAGATGCCTGGAGCCGGGGGGGAAAGCGCCAGGGGCTGGGGGTGCGGGAGCCTCCGCTCAAGGCCAGAGAGAGCCGTAAAAGCTCCTTCAAAGCGGTGACCGTGGAGGGAAGGCGGATGCGGGGCTGGGGGTGAGTCCAGCCCGGGCAGAGGGTGCCCGTGAGGAGAAGCTGGTGGTCCCATCAAGTTGTCCTCCTTCGGGGCAGTCGGGGACTCTGCTGGGGACCCCTCTGAGGGGCAAGGGGTGAGGGAAAGAAGAGTGAGACACCTCTTGCGCGACCCCGCCGGTGTCATTGGAGGTGACCCCCCCCACGGGGGCTGTGAGTGGGACCCGTGGTCGGGGGGAGGNCCGTGCCCGGCCCACAGCGGCACCTGCCGGCCCCGGGCACCGCCGCGGGCGTGCGGGACCGGCACCGCCGGGATGCGGGCACAGGGCGGGGGATGCGGGGCACGGGGTGCCAGGCAGCATCGGCGGCGGGTGCCGGGACCGACCGTAGGGCAACAGGCACACCATGCCGGGGGCGGGCACTAGGACGGGATGGTGGGACCGGTCCGCCTGCCCTGGGATAAGGCACTGGGACTGGATGCTATGTGCCACACGCTGTCAGTGGGCATTACGCACTGAGGACAGGGCATGGGGTGCTCTTGTGCCAGCCAGTGACACCCACTTGGGGTGCACTGTGTCACTGCCACTCGTCCCTCTTCACCCTCACGGCCGTGCCAGCTCCTGCCTGAATAGAANAGGAGGAGGGCGAGGAAGAGGAGGCGGCAGCAGCAGCCCATGGTGCCGGCGGCGCTGGCAGCCGCGGCGGGAGGGACGCACCTCCCCGCCCCGCCGCCCGGCCCGGCCCGGCCCGGCCCCCGCCGCCGC
>VZRR01013434.1:0-16178 GCA_013398015.1 Oreocharis arfaki | reverse complement strand
GATCCCTGGAAGTGTCCAAGGCCAGGTTGGATGGGGCTTGGAGCAGCCGGGTCTAGTGGAAAGTGTCCCAGCCCATGGAAGAGGCTGGAACTGGATGAGCCTTAAAGTCCCTTCCAAACCAAACCATTCTGTGATTCCGGACCTCCCTGGATCTCCTTGCCTGCTGCATAGAGGGGATCTGGTGCCTGTGATGGGGGACAACCCAGGTACATGAATCAAGGGGAGCCAGGCCGGAGCCAGGCAGTCAGGGTCCTGCCTTTCCATGGCACAAACAGCTCCCGAAATGCAGCTCCCGATGCCCAAAGGACCCAGTCAGGAGACACCTGTGGCACAGCAGGAGGTACGAGGACCATTTTTTTACCTCTTTCCTTCTGGAAAGAGCTGTGCTGTGGGTGAAATATTTTTAGGCTGAACTCATCCTCTCCAGGCTTTTGCATGCTCACTATGGAAAAGGATTTACAGAGCCCAGGCTGTGGCCGAGCTATCTTTAACTGGAGTTACTCAGCCCTCTATTCTGTTGTATTGTGTGGCATTTTCTCAGGATGGATCCTGGCTCTGGGCCTAAAACAGCAGGACACAAAATCCAAGTCAGCTGGCATTCCTGAGGCAGACGGGTGTCGGGTGATATCAGCATCTCAGCTCTCCTTGAAACCTTTCCTCTGCTTGGGAGGAGGGAAAATAGTGCTGTTATTGCTGCAGGAGCTTGGTGCCGTGGGAACAGCGTGATAATCTCCCTGTTCCTCATCTCCCATCCATTCTGTTGTTTTTGTTGTTGTTGATGGCGCTGCACGCTTCCACGGGCAGGAGGTTTTGGAGGGAAGCGCGGGGCTGGGCACAGCCGCTGCTCCTCAGCCTGGCCTTGGGTGCGAACGCCGTGCCCCAGCCGGGTGTTGGGGTGGCAGGGGCTGGGCTGTGGGAAGCCCGGAACACCCCTGAGGGCCACCAGCCTTGGGCTCCAGCTGCCACCTGCTGGTCACCTCTGTCTCGTCCTCCCAGCACTGGCGGTCACGTCAATAGAGGACACATGGCCAGGGAGAGGTCCTTTTTTGGGGATAACTTCAGCCAGCACTTTCCCATTGCTACCGGAGATTGGAAACCATTGCCTCCGGTGACATCTGGCCTGAGGCTCCAGCTCTTTAAAAATCTCTTTTAAATGCTTTCCCCCACCAATTTTATCCAGATATGAAGAATGCTGGAGGGAAGCTTTTCTTTTGGTGGGCACAAGGATCTTCTTTTTTGCCTGCTCCCTGCCTTTGTCCCACCCCACCGGGATGAAGCCAGCTCCTCTTGGGCGGCCCTGTGCCACATCCAGGTGCCGGCTACCAGTTTCGCTGGCCTTGCCCAAGCCCCCAGCAGAGCTTTTGCACCATCCTGGTAGTTTATCACAGCCTGCCTGGTTTTGGGGGGCCGCTGGCAGGGAGCAGGGGGGGGCCGTGAGCCGAGGCGCCGGCGGTCCCTGTATGCCGGAGCTTGCAGCAGGAATTTTTGGCTGGCCAGGGCTAAGGGAGTTTGCTCACCCCCTGGCCAGCGGCCAAATGGCATGGCTGGGTGGCTGCCAGCACTTGCATTAATAGCTGCCAGCTTGCGGTTTGAGGTCACCCGTACTTTCCAGTCTTTCATTTCCACCTTAATTCGCGCCTGCAACGACGAGGGGCCGGGAGCAGCTCCGCCGCCCCTCCCTGCCTGCGCCCCTCCTTGCCAGGAGAAGCTCTTGTGCTTTGCTCGGAGCCAGGACAGCGCCAGCCCGCGGCAAAGCATCCCTGCTGAGCAACCGCAGATAGCAGGAGGGGACGTGCCAGCATCTGGGGGACGCCTTCATCCCCGCGGCTCTCTTCTGCTCCTCAAGATGTCACTCAGGGGACCAGAAACATCATCCCACACACCCCGAGGCAAAAAAGGCACCCCGAGGCAAAAAGCACACCCCAAGGCCGGCGCGCAGAGGGCTTGTGCGAAGGCACAGCACCTTGCAGAGCAATTTGGAGCTGCCGTAGTTCCCTGTCAAGGCCCTTGGGAGGGTGTTTTACAGCCGCTCGCCATGAATAAATCTACCTTTTCTCAGCAAGCTGGCCAGGGATAAACGGCTTTGGGGAGGTGAGGCTGGACTTGGGTGCGCACCCTCTGTCCGTGTGGAAAGGAGATCCCCGGAGCCCTGCTTGGAACCAGGGATGGCAGGATGGGGCATCCCTCTCGCTGCCCAAATCCCCAGGGATCTGGCGTGAGGCATCTGCTTGACGCCTCCTGGCAGGACGGGGCCAGGCGTGGCTGGTGCGAGGTGGGACACGCGTGGGTGGGACACACGGGAGGGGACACCCGGGGGGGCAGCGCCAGACCGCCAAGGGATGGCTCCGGCGGGGTGGGAACCGTGCAGCTGGAGGAGGAGGAGGCGCAGGAGGAGGAGGAGGAGGAGGAGGGCGGTNNNNCGGCCCTGGTACCCTGCTGCTCTGCCTGGCCCTCGCCTCCGGTAAGCACGGGGGTCCCCCTGCCCCGCCACCAGCCCGGTCCCGGGATACCCAAGGGCTGGCAGGGTGATCCTCCCTGTCCTGGCCCGGTGGTCCCCGCCCCTGCACGGTGCTCCGCGTCCCTGCACGGTGTCACCTCCACTGTCCCAGCCCGGTGTCACCCCCTGTCCCCCCACTGCTCTCTCTCTGGTCCCGGTGCTGCCCCTATCCCATCCCGCTGCTTCCCGCTCCCAGGCTGATGATCTTGCACCTGCCTCCCAGTCCCATCCCGGTGCTCGCTCCTGCCTGTCCTGGTGCTCCCCCGTCCCGTTCTGCTGCTCCCCTGGTCCCATTCTGCTGAACTCTTGTATCCCCGCCGCTACACCCCATTCTGATGCTGGCCCTGTCCCATCCCAGTGTTCATCCTGGTGTTTTTCCAGTCCCATCCCAGTGGCTCCCTGTGCCCCCCCGGACAAACCCATGCCAGCCCTTCCTCTATGCCCAGCCTGGTGTTTATCCAGTCCTGTCCCTGGGCTCTCCCACCATGTGCCCCCAGGTCCCATTCTGGAACTCCCCACCTTTCCAGTCCAGTGCTCTCCTCTCCTTTGAATCCCTGAATCTCTTGGGGCTAGCATGGGGTCCAGGATGTCCCGGCTGGATCCTGGAGCAGGGCTGGGATGCTTTTACCACCTGCTGAATGGGACACTGCTCATGGATGGCTGAGTACCCACAGCCATCCTTGGCAGCACCGGGAATGTGGGATGCCGGAGGTAGGGGGGGCAGTACCCAGTCAGCAAGTGTGTGAGCATTCCCACGTTAGTTCCTAAGTTTTTGGGAAGCAGGAAGCTGCAGACAGGTGTCTGCTCATGGCTGCCAGGAAACAACCACAGATAGGGCTGGACAGCTGACACCCTCCCTGGCAGAGAGTGCCGGTGCTGGGACTTCGGGGGAGCTTTTCTCTCCACAGGGAGCAGTTTGGGTTTGGCCCTTTGGCAGGGCTGGTGACAGCACTTGGCAAAACCTGCCAAACCTGTGCTGGCAGGAGGAAACCAAAGGCAGCAGACCTGTTTTGGGGCTGGTGTGTCCCATCAGACCACGGCAATGCCCTGGATGGTTGCTCTCCTGCACTTTGGGCTTTCGTGGGAGAGCACGGGGGCGTTAACAACAAGATAATGCGGTGTTTGGGATACTTGCCTGGGTTATCTGCTCAGGAAAGGGCGCAGCCCTAGGTAGTGGAGCCAGTCTCCCCGTGCATCACAGAGCTGAGGGTGTTTGCACCTGCAGCTTCTGGGTGCCGAGATCCGGTTGGGGGGAGCACAGCCCCCCTCCCTCTGGAGCTGGCACTGCCACCAGGGCGGTCCTGCCAAAGGGCTGCCAGCCCGGAGGATGCCAGAACTACGCATCTGGTTGCAATAAGGGTGGGGAGCTCAGCTTGGTGGGGATCTTTCCACGCCGAGCTGTGAACTCGGTCACCGGGAGTGAAGTCAGCCTCCCTCCCTGCCCCGCCGCGTGCCCACGCCGCCCACAGCTGGATCCCGGGGGGCAGCCGCCCCATGGCTCATCCCTGGCTCCCGCCAGGCAGCTCCCACCCTGCGGCTGGGCCGGGCGGGGCGGTGGGCTCCCTTTTCTCCCCGCCGGGCTCTCTTGGAGCTGTTACCCAAGGCACGTCATTAGCGCGGCGGTGGCTATATATAGCCAGGAGGGACGTGTGTGCTGGGCATGTCCCTGCCGTGGGATGGGGGCACTCCGGAGGCTTGGCGGGGCAGCTCCCACCGCTGTTTCCAGGGTGCCGAAGGGGTGGATGAGGAAACGGGTGTCAGGAGACGAGGCTGCCAGGATTTGGCCGCGCAAACTCTCCGATCTCTGGGGAGCCTCAAAAGGCACGCATCTAGGGATGGCAACACCCTCGCCTCTGCGAGCCACCTCCGCGGAAGCCACCCAGCAGTCTGCCCCGTCAGGCAGGACCTGTCCCCTCTCTCTGGGTGCCACCACGGCGGGTGAATCCCTGGAGAGAGCCGGGCGGGGAGTGGGGCAGTGCTGAGTCAGTGCTGGTATGCCAGCGATCCGGTTACGGCCGCCGTGACGTGCCGGCCTCAGCCGCCTCTCGGTTTCATCCTGTGGCCACGGAGAGCGTGGTGGCCCCTTTCCCAGGTTGTGCGGGGCTCCAGGGAGACCTTAGAGCACCTTGCAGTGCCCAAAGGGGCTCCAAGAGAGCTGCGGAGGGACTTGTCACAAGTGCACGGAGTGACAGGACAAGGGGGAACGGCTTTGTACTGACAGGGCAGGTGCAGATTAGACATTGGGAAGGAATTCTTCCCTGTCAGGGTGGGGAGGCCCTGGCACAGATTACCCAGAGAAGCTGTGGCTGCCCCGTCCCTGGAAGTGTCCAAGGCCAAGTTGGACAGGGTTTGGAGCACCCTGGTCTAGTGGAAGGTGTCCCTGCCCATGGCAGCAGGGTTGGAACAAGACGAACTTTACAGTCCCTTCCAGCCCAAACTAATCAGTGATTCCATGATTCCGGATCTCTGTGGGGATCCCTCCCTGCATCCTCCCTGGGCAGAGGAGCAGCTGGCCGGACTGTGTGGTCCAAAACCCACCAGGCTGGCTCCCAGACCTCCGTGCTGGGGCGTCGGTGGGTGGAGGCAGCAGGCGGGGACCGGCTTTCCCTTCTCCCGGCCCTGGGGAAAAGCTGATGCTGCCAGGGAAGGGGGGCCGTGGGCGCAGCTGCAGAGCCCGCTGCCAGTCCCCTCCCTGTCTCTGTGGCGGGGCGGTGCTGGGGGTGCTGGGGCTCCCCCTCCGAGCTGCCTCCGCCGTGTTCCAGGCTTGGCACTCTTCGTGGGAGCCGACACCAACGTCACGGCCGGCCACGGCACGGAGGGGCTCACCTGCGGCACCGCCAAGGAATGCACAGGTAAGGGGGTGGTGTGAGGGTGCTCAGGGGAGCCGGAGGTGTCCGACGGGAGCGGGGGAGCAGGCCAGGATGGCGGATGAGCCGGTGTTTTGTCTAGCGTAGCCGTGCGGCATCACTGGGCTGGGAAGCCAAGGACACCCGTGCTGGCAGCTGCTTGCAGCCGGCCAGGCTCGGAGCCGCTGCGGGGATGGAGCAGCTCCGGGATGCTGCTGCCTCTGGGTAGAACTATCACCCCCCCAGGGGAATTCTTCGTCCTTGTCACCCGCAGGGAACGGGACGCAGCTGCGGCGGCAGAGCCACTTCTCCCGGTGCCCGGAGGAGTACCAGCACTACTGTGTCAAAGGGAGGTGCCGCTTCCTCGTGGCCGAGCAGGCACCGGCTTGTGTGTAAGTCAGCCCCGGTGGGGACACGGCGGCGCGGGGTGGGATGCCGTGCCCGTCCACCCCGGGAGAGCAGGATGAGGGGGGCACGGGCACCATGGCAGCTTTTGGGACCCTCCTCTGCCTCCCCTGTGCTGCGGGGCAGGTGCGAGCGAGGCTACACCGGCTCTCGCTGCGAGAGGGTGGATCTGTTCTACCTGCGAGGGGACCAGGGCCAGATCGTCATCATCTCCCTGATCGCCGCCATCGTCACCCTCATCATCCTCATCGTCGGCATCTGCCTCTGCAGCCAGTACGTGGGGGAATGGGGCAGGAAAGGAAGCGGGAAGGCAAAAAAAGAGGAAAGGGAATCCCGGCCCTGGGGAAGGAAGAGAAGGGAAAGGAAAGAGGGGGCAAATCTTTCCCAGCCCTACTGGCTCCAGGCAGGTTAAATTTGGGCTGCCCCAGGCTGGTGGGTCATGGTTGTGCAGGTGCTGGGAGGTGCCTGGGACATTCCTTTGGGGCTGGAAACCAGGTGTGATCCCACGTGGATCTTCTGCAGGGTAAAAGCCGAGGGAGAGGGAGGAGCATCACTGCCATGTCTCATTCTGCCTCTTTTTTTTTTGTTTGTTCGTTTTTTATTTTTTTTCCACCCTGTCAAGCCACTGTCGGAGGCAGCGTAGGAAGAGAAAGGCAGAAGAGATGGAGACATTAAACAAGGATTCACCTTCCAGAAGCGAAGACGTGCGGGAAACGGGCATCGCGTGAAGGTGCAGGGGACCAGGGGGGCGACCGAGCTGGCGTGACCGGACCCCTGCACTGGGGTGGGCGCTGTGGCCGACGGGCTCCGCTCTCTCCGCAGGAGCTCCCGGTACCTGCGGGCGGGTCCCGGACGGCAGCACCGGCTGGCTCCACGGGCCAGGGCTAAAACGTGCAGCGGCTTCAATAAAGGGGTGACGGAAAGGTGTCCGCGTGTCGCCGATGTCCTTAGGGCACGGGTGCCGGGGCCGGTATCGGCGGGGGCTGCGCTGTCGCTCCGCGGCCGCCAGACGGCGACACTGCGCTGCGCGGGGCAGGGTCCGGGGCGGCCCGGCTGCCACACCCGCGCTGCCCGCGGCGCTTCCGCTCCCGGTCCTGGCTCCCGGTCCTGGCTCCAAGGGGCTCTGCTGGGCTCGGGGTCCCGTTCCGGGCGGCCTAAGGGCTGTGCTGGAGCTGCTCTCACTGCCACCCCCGCGTCTCCCCGCAGGCACCGAGCCGAGCTCAGCGTCCCCGGCGCTCTCCCTGTTCCCCGGGGCTGCTCCGGAACGGCTCCCATCCCGACAGCCGGCGGGGGAGAGCGGGGGCGTCTCGGTGTCCCGGGGCGGGACCGGGTGAGGGAAACCGGGCAAAACTGGTGGAAGACAGGTTGAGAACCGGGGCAAAACTGGGCGAACGGGGGCCGTTCTCTCCCGCCTCCCCGCACTGCGGGCTCCGGTGCCCAGTAGGTGCTGCCCGGAGCTGCGGTCCGGAGCCTGCCCAGGCAGCCACAGGTGATGGTTTGTTTCCCTCCCCTCGGCGCGGGACCCTCTGGGGGTTCCCGTGACTCTGACAGCGAGTTTTGGCACTGACCCTCTGGGAGAGGGCAGCAGCAGCATCCCGGGATGGGGCCGGGCGTCCCTGGTATCTCCCACCCTGTACTCCGGGAGATGGGGACCTGGTGGAGCCGGGGGTCCCCCGCAGCTCCCAATTCCCACCACGGGTCCGGCTCCCGCTCGAACCGTGGCTTGGTGACCGGCCATGGGGGCTCTGCATTCCGCGTCCTCCACGCGCTACGGAGGAGACTGAGAGCAGGTGGGGCTGGAATCTCCCGGGGGAGCCTGTGACCCCTCCTGCCACCGAGTTCCGTTCTCCTGGCACGGGCACCGGCTGGTTTCCTCTGCCCAGGTCTCTGCCAGAGCAGGACAGACCCCTCCAGCCCGGCACGGGCTTTGCCAGGGATAGGATGAGCTTGAACTGGTGAGTATGGGAGGAGCTACTGGGGAAACTGGTTTGCACTGAGGTCCAGCCCTTTGTTCCCGCCCGGTGTTATCCTGACGGGCGGATGTCTGGGAGCTGGCAGAATCAGGTGCTGCAGTGGGGGCTTGGGGGTGGCTCTAGGGCTGTGTAAAGCCCTGCTGGGATTGAAAACCTTCTTTTTTACCTCAAACCGTGCCATGCTGAAAGCAGAGGCCACCCCAGGGATCTGCATCAGTTCCTGCAGCCCCGTCGGTGAGACAGTGATCCCAGCTGCATGCGGGGGACAATGACCATCGCCGTGGTGCCAGTCCCTTGGGAGGTGTTGGTGCCCAAGCAAAGCCATGGGAAGGCTCATCCCAGCACCCAGGCAAGGAGCACGGCCCTGAGGCTCCAAGGGACATTTTTTTGGCACCTACTTCACCAGGGTCCAGGATGGGAGAGTGGATTATAGATTCCACACAGCTGCTGGAAGCCCTGGTGTGAGCTGAGTGGCACCAGCAGCACCTGTGAGCTGATTCCCCCCCATATAAATGGCTGTTTAGCTCCAGGCTTTGCTGGGCCTGGCTATGAGGAATTAAGCCAAGAGAAAAACACTTGCTGCTCCTTCTGGAAATGGCGCTGTACACGGTTTGGGAGGCAAATAAAATTTAAAGGAGGTACGAGATCTTTTCCTGTCTGTTTTTTGGGCGGTTGAAGTTGATGGCTGGGATGCTGCTGGCCCAAAAGGGCTGGGAGAAGCAGGCACTGGGAAATCAAGCAGCTCTGCAGGTCTCAGAGGTGGATAAAATGAATATTTTCCATCTTTTTTAAAAATGCTTTTATGGAGCACTGGCCAGGTCAATGTTGGAGCTGTTTTATTCAGTGCTGGGTTTTCAGCGCCTCGAGTAATTCCCATGGGGCTTTCCCCATCGCAGCCCTACATTCCCTGGTTCTAATGAAGCGATGCTTCCCTGGATGCTACCCTGGAATTCCTGCATTGCCACTGAATTCCTGCTGTAACCTGATGAGTGCCTGGGGAGCGGACAGACCGGATAGGATGTCTTGTGCTGAGCAACAAGGATGGAGATGTAAAAAAAAAAACCCAAAACACCTCAAACAACTAAGTCAGGAACTTTGCTGCTTCCTTTACATTTTCGGGAATGGCTTAGAGAGCCGGTGGGATGAAAATGCAAGTCTGCCTCCAGCACTAAGGGCAGGAGGAAGGAGAGCTGGAAAATAAAATAAATATTAAAAAAACCCCACACAAATAAAAATCCCTGGTGCAATAGGGAGCGGAAAAGCCAAGTGGTTTATGCCCAGGCTGGCAAGGGCTGGATGGAATCCCTGGGGAGGTGATGTTGGCTGGCATCAGGCAGGAGCAGCCTGAACTTTCCCAGGAATCTGCTGGTTTTAGTAAGACAGTTGTGATTTATGTTGTCCTGAACAGCAGTTGAATATTTTTGGGTGGCTTCTCCCCAATAAACAGTGACGGTATCACACAGCAGAGATGTCCTTGGCTGGCTTAATGGCATTTCTCCAGTTTTCCTTGGAATCCCAGAAGGTCACTGTAATTGTTTGCCCTTACCCTGTGCATCCAGGATTTGAAGGATGCAAACATGAGCACAGGAATGAGATGTGGGTCACTCACCCCAACAGAACAAGGTGAAACCCAATATATTATTTGGAAAGAATTAGAAATAATTAGAAAAATTGGAAATTAATGTTTTGGAAAATAAATGCCAAGGGCAGGCTGTAACATGAGGGTGGTGGGTGGATCCAGTGTCTGGGCATCAGTGGTTTTGCTGCTCCAGAGCAGCAGGTCCAGTCCCAGCTCAGTGGCATCCTTGGGGGAAAAAAACCACCCAAACCAAGTTGTCCTTTCTGTCTAGTTCGGTATCCCAAAATAAGAGGGGCTCTGGCAGGAGATGGACAGGGACCCTGCCAGCCAAATCCATCCTGTTTCTCATACTACAGGGAAACTCAGCAGTGATCCAGGGGCTGCCAATGCTCCCCCAAATCACTGCTGAGTGCTGTCTTGAACAGGGAATTCTTGATTTTGGCCCTGTTTTATAGGTCTGGTTCACCTCTGTGCTCCCAGGTGTCCTTATCTGTTTCCCTTGGTGTATCTGTTGTGCACAAAGCTGCCACAGTTGGGCTCGGGGGAAGCTGTTTGTTGTTTCCTGTTGTTTTCTGGGCTGGGTTTGCCATTCTCCTGCCTCCCAACCCGGGGCTGCTTCGCCTGTAGCACCCCCAAAACCCTCCGTGTACTGGGGAGGGCTCACGTGGGGAGGCTGCAGGGGGGGCTGGGGGTGCCCAGGGCCCCCTCTCAGGTGAGGGGCTGTTGCCTCCAGGAAGCTGAATACCCCAATCCCCACACACCGCTGTCTTTGGGGGCATTTGAGGAGGGTTTTCACTGGTTTTGCTCGGTTTTTTAGAGCTTTAGCTCCCAGAATCATGGGGAGGGCTCACTGCTGCCTGTGGGGGCGCAGCTGCGCCCCTTTCCCACCCTCCCCACCGCTCCGAGGGTGCAGAAAGTCTTTCCAAGCAGCAGTGAGGGCACTTTTCTCGTCTTTATTCTGGCTGCAGGAATACAAGGGTGGCAGGGAGCTGCCGGCTGGGTGACGCCTTCCATCTGCCGGGCGGCCTCCAGGCCCGCTCCCTCGTGCTCCCTTCCCACGTCCCCCACTCCCGTGAGCGCGCAGAGCTCAGCCTCGCCGACCCCTCCATCCTGGGGGACCGATCCCTGCTGCCGGCCCCTATCCCAGCAGGCAGGGCTCCTGCTTGCACACTTCTCCCAGCCCCGAGCTCACCTGGAAAATGAGGGAAGAGCCATGAGGCTGCCCCAGTGTGGGGTCTGGCCCCGCAGCAGCGCAGGGGGAGGCGGGGGGGCCGTACCTTGGAAGCGCAGAGGAGCGGGGGAGCGTCCGGGAGGCAGCAGGTGGAGGCGAAGGACACTCGCTGCTCCAAGAGCCGCTGCAGCTGCGCCGGGCTGGCCTTGGGCTCCGTCTGCGCCAGGCTCTCCCGCAGCCTGCGGCGTGGGGAGCGGGGTTATAGCGGGAACCGTGGCATTCCCGACCTACACGGCTTTTTTTTGGGGGGGAGGGGGGCCGAGGGGATGCACGCGTGCATGGCTCCATTTTGCATCCTCCACATTTTTGGATGAATTTTGATTTCATCCACTGATCCGGGTGGGGTTTTTTGTGGGGGGAAGGCAAAGGCTTACCTCTTCTTGAACTCAAGGAAAGGCAGCTTGTTGTACTGCCCGCAGAGCTGGCTGGCCTTTTCCAGCAAGGGGGGCAGCTCCGCTTCCATCCGCTTGCGCTGGGGGAAGAGTGTGGAATCACCAGGCTGGGAAAGGCCTCTGCAGGGATTTGGGAGGCACGGGGGATGAGGGGGAACGGGATGAGCTCCCAGAGCCCCCCTCCACTCACCTTGCTGTCCAAGCAGGCGGAGGGGTCCTTGGTGGAGCAGCAATCACCCTGGAGTTTCCCAGAGGAGTCATAGAGCTTGGCAAGGACGGCATCAGGGAGGCTGGGATGTCTCCGTGCCAGCTCAAACAGGGACCTGGAGTGGGAAAATGTGTGGTCACGTGAGTTTTTATTGTGGGCGCTGCTCAGAACGGGATGGGGGCTGCTTTTAGCATCTTCGTGCAGCCCCTGGGGCTGCCTGGTGGCACAAATTCACCTGAGGGGATTGGGGATGTTCCCCCAGTTACCCCCATAGTAACCAAAGCACATAACAGGGTCAGGAACGGGTAGGACTCGATGATCTTACGGGTCTTGTCCAATCCAAATGGTTCCATTCCGTGGCTGCACCCTGGCTGCCGTGGGTAGCACTCACCTGGTGGCATGGAGAGCCCCCTCCTTGCCACACAGCTCCTTGTTGGTCGGCTCGGACGCCTCTGGCAGCTTGGGAGCCAGCGCTGGGGGCAAGGCCAGGATGCAGAAATGGTTTTCCATCAGGTTTTTCCCCTTGCAGCAGTCGGCAAAGCGCCTGTCCTGGGCCGACAGCGCGGTGCAGACTTTGGCCGTGTGCTCCAGCAGCTGCAGAGAGGGAGCAGGGAATGTGCATGTCCTCTCAGCTCCCTGAGCTCCTGCTGGGACTCAGGAGCTGGTTTGGCGTGGGCTCCAGGCTCCCCTACCTTCTTCTGCATGCAGTCCTCAGCCACTGACTCACAGCACTGGGAAGACACCTCGGCAGCATCCTCTGCCAGGGGGAGAAGGTCCTCGAAGGAAGCAGTGGGAACCTTCTGAGCCAGCAAGGCCAGGTAGCTGGGGAGCACAGGGTGTGTAGGGGCTCAGGGGGCTTGGATCTCCCTTCCCAGGAAACACCTCCGAGCAGGGGTGAGGGAGGTGGGGATGGGGAGCACAGAGCTTGCTCTGCACCTGTGCTGTGCATGGAGCATCTCCAGGGATTCATACCAGAATTAAAGCTGATATTTCTGAATGCTGCCTGCCAACAGGATCTGCAGCAGGAGAGAGGACCCCCCCCTCCCAGCCCGGCCCCTGTTCCAGGATGGAAAGGCCATTTTCCCCTGTACCTGAAGCGGACTTTGTCCTTCCCATACGCCGAGAAGCGGGAGCAAATCCGGTTTGACGTCAGGGTGAGTAGGGAGAGGGTTTTCCTCTCCAGTTTCTGCCACAGAAAGAGAATGGAAACATCCTCCTCTTCCCAGGGCCATCAGCACAGTGCTCGCCCGGCTCCCTGGGGAGTGAGGATGGGGGCAAGCCTCACGCTCCAAAGGGTCTCACCTCCTTCAGGAAGCAGGCAGTGGGTGCAGGGGAGATGCAGCAGGTGGAGACCATGGAGAGGAAGGTCCTGGTGGAGCCCAGGAGCACAGGCAGGGGAGCCTGGCTGTAGCTGCTGGAGTACTCATACAGAAACCTGCGGCAGAGGTGGGATTAGGAGACCCAACGCCTTGGGATCAGGAGCAGAAGTGGGGTTTGGAGGTGTTAGGGTTGTCCAGGGATGGGAGCCCTCTCTAGATGCCACCTCAAGCTGTCAGCTCATGGCACTGGCCAGTGCCGGCACCCACCCGGGCTCAGGGGGATGCTATCCCCACCCTGGCTCACCTATCCGCAAATTCCCTGGGATCCTGCCGGAAGGCCTGGCACAGCTCCTTGTCGGAGGGCTGGAGGTACTGGGGCAGCGGCTGGGGCGGGTGCCGCAGGGCAGCCAGGCACAGCTTCCGCTCCAGCCCCTCGTGGGCGCAGCACTCGGCCGTGCCGGGATGCGCCGGGAAGGGCGAGTCCGCGCTGCAGGATTTGACCGACAGGGCCGTGGACTGCGGGAGGGAGAGGAGGTTATGGCCATCCCATCCCATTCCATCCCATCCCATCCCACCCCAGCTCCAGTTTGGGGACCATCACCCGTTTTTAGTCAGCCTCACCCCGGCATCGTAGCAGGAGGGGTCGACACCGTCAGCGCAGCAGGTCTCGGCCAGGGAGACGATTTCCCGGACAAGGTGGCCGATCTCCTCGAAGGTGCCATTGGAATATTTCCGGCTGTTGGCGATGATGGTCCTGGGAGCAGGGAGCAAGGACAGGGAGAGCCAGGTGAGCCTTTCTCTTCAATCGAAAATCGTGTTACAGCACTGTTCTGCCCAAATGGGGTTTAACGCTGTTGGCTGTGGTGCCGCGAGAAAGAACAGCATATTCCTTGGAAAACAGCCAGGAAAGAAGTGGAACAGCTTCCAGGCTGGGGGCTGCCACTTACAGGGGATTATGTGTCAGCTCGGCTAGAATTCCTAATTATTTGGACACTTAACTGGTTTTAAGGAATTCAGCAATGAATCAAACTTTTCTCCTGCTAAGAGCAATCAGAGTCCAGGGGCTGAATTCCATCTCCCCTTTTGGATGACTTGAATCCATCTTCCCTTTCCCACGATTTCTATTCACTGTTTTTTGTTCTCGGCTCAGGTGCCAAGCATCCTGGGAGGGCACCAGCAGCAGGAGGTACCTACAGGGTTCGGAAGTTCTCCTTCCCCAGCATCCTGTACTCCTGGCAGACTTTCTCCCGGACATAAGCTCTCCCTGAAAGTGCAGGAGAAGGAGGAATTGTGAGCAAGGGAGCAAGGAATGCACCACAGAACACGGTGCTTTATTCACTTGAGGTTTGTTCATTTTTTCACTCCGTTACTTCTTTTTCCAAGTAGGATTTGGTGGTCCCTGAGGAGACACTACCGTAGCCTGTATGGGAGAAGCATCACTGGTATCCAGGCTGCTGCTCCAGCTCTGCAGCCAGGGAAAGGGGCAAGGAGAAAACCCTCTCGGGAGCTGGGAAAGCTGCAGGTAAATCACATGGTAGTTTCTGAGTACGGGATACATGGGGTTGGTGTTTCTGGCAGGGCTTGGAAACCATAAGGGCTGGGAGCTCTGGGGCCGGGTCCATGGAGCAGCCAGCAGTGAAGACATTCCCAGCAGTGCTCTCATCCCAGGAAAAATGCAATCGATTCGTGTTACAGACTCTGTGGGGCCAGACTTTGGCACCAGCAGGGTAAACACTGATACCGGTGTTTCCTGGGATTACAGTGTGGGGCAGGGTCACCTCCACAAAATCCAGGGCTTTGGGCCAGGACACTGAGGGTGACATCGCCCTGGTGGGAAGGGGTGGGTAGGGTAGGGTGAAGCAGGGGGTTGCCAGAAAGGGGAAGCCATGGAAAAGGCAGGTCTGTTTCCCGGCAGGAACGCTGGCTGTTGGTCCCAGCTTGTGGTGTTTCTGTTCACGTCCATAAAGCCGTGTGGGAGAAGTAAGTTTTAGGTGTTTTTTGGCAGGTGGGCGATTCCCTCTGGAGCTGGGAAGGCAGTAAAGTAAAGGGCGGCAGAGCATCGTTTCCATCAAGGGTGAGTTTTACAGAGGAATGGTGTCTGTCGGGGGGGCTCAGGAAATCCCATTTTCCTTCAGAAAGAGAAGGAGCTGATCCCTACAGCTCTGTCCTCTCCCCCTCGCACCTCCTCCAGCATCACCCCAAAAGGGCATCCTGGATACCGAACCATCGTCCCACCCCTTCCCTTTCCTCTCTGGTCCTGCCCAGCGGTTTGGCTGTGGACTGGGGAGAGGGGAGGCCACCGAAAACCACCGGAACTGAGGCCCCAGCCCCGTGCCCCCCACGCCAGGGGCCAGCAAAGCCCCAGGATCATGCCCTTACCTCGGTGTGCCGCGCGTGCAGCCGCCAAGAGAAGCAGCAGAGCCAGAGCTGCCCTCATGTTGGAGCTGGCTCCCCTCCTCCTGCCGGGAAGCGGCACCGGGAATCCCATCCCGGCGTTTATATGGAGGCAGTGTCAGCAGGTAGGAGAATGATTAATCCCAGAGGGCAAGCATCCTTGGCCTGCCTCCTGGGGCCCGGGTGCCAGCGCCTCCGAAATCCATCCAGTTTAAATCATTAACTCGGGAAAACAGGGATGGGTGGCCGTGAAACCTCAGGATCTGTGAAGGATGCTGGGAGCAACATGATTGACATGAGGAGAAAACGCATTCAGTGCACCCCAGGAGTGCAAAGCTCTGTGTACTCGGGACAGTATTTGATCCTGAGGAAGGAGCCACACTTTTTTTTGGATGCCAGCACACCAAACCTGCTGGTGCTGCTGGGAAACGCTGGCTGTTATCCAGAGAAGCTCCAGGTGTGCACATCAGGAAGCAGGTTTCATTCCTGCCACTGCTGGGCTGGGGTCTCTGGCTTTGCGACCCCATCCCAGATTTCTGCTGGGAGTGTTGTAGAGCTCTGTGGGGTCTCCCTACAGTGCAGCTTTCCCTTTGTCCCTAGAAAAATGAAAGTTCAACATATTATCATCTTCTAGGGGCCAAAGACAAGTCTGGGAACAGGAGAAGATCCAGCTAAAGTGATCTTCACTGGTCCTGCCTGGGGAATTGAGGAGAGGGAAGCAAATATGGAGAGATGTGGATCCAACTGCTGCAGTGAGACCCCTGGCCCCCAAATCTGCTCAGCCTCCCCATGCACCGTGCATTTCCCTTGAGAGCAGATATTCCCTCTCAGACCACATCCCCTGGGATGAAGACAGAGGTGGCTTTTATGGAAGAACACAACTTTTTCTCCCAGTGGTCTGCACTGACAGTGAGCTGCAGCTTGGGACCAAATCCTGCCGACGCAGGAGATAACAATGACCTGTTCTCGATGGTTTATGTGTAAAAGGGTACAATAAAAAATTAGGAACTCATGGAATGGGCTCTGCTTCTGGAAAAACTCTCCTGGATGAACTCTTATTGTCATGCTTTGACATCGTGGCCGGGGGGGGCTGGGGGTCAGCGCTCGGGGCCGCTCTCGGGGCTGCGGGAGGCCGGGTCGGCCCTGGCGAAGACGGTGCCGGTCGGAGCCCCCTGCCCTGCCCGCTCCTGGCCTCGGTCCCGCGTCGGCACCAAGGAAGCGCCGCCGCTCTCTCGCGCCCGGCTCACCGCAGCCGAAGCAGGAGCGGCAGCGCCGGACTCGGCTCCAGCGCCGATCCTCCCGCCCGGGGCGATCCCGGTCCCGATACCAATCCC
>VZRR01013432.1:0-10646 GCA_013398015.1 Oreocharis arfaki | reverse complement strand
CAGCCTCAGGGATCCTGGGATATTGGGGAAAAAACCCATCATCCATCTGCTGGGGTGTGAAACACCGCCCTGGTGTCTCCTGTTGGGGTGCCCCACGCAGGCCTAGCCTGGGCCTGAGCTCAGAGCCCCGTTCCTGCCCCTGCTGTCCCCTCCCGAGCCTTGGACACAAACCCGGCCGGCCCCGGGCTGTGCTAAGAAAAGTTCTGCCTCTGCACGGGGCCAGCTTTGCCCGAGGACTCTGTCAGCCAAAATCACAAGGATATTTCTATTTAAATCCCATCCAGCGAGGGCACATTGGGAATATTTTTACCCTGCTAGCACACACGCCACTACCAATAAGGGGGGATTGTTGTTGGAAGCTGGCTGTTAAAATCCAGCTTGGACTAAAAATTGTCGTAGAAAGTCTCAGCCTAGGAGGTACTTGTTTGTTTGGACAGGTTATTTAAGACAAGGAATGAAAATAATGAGCGGGTGTGGGCTCCTACCTTGCATTTTTTCTGTTTAAAAAGGTCTTCCGTGGCATTTTCTGGTGATTGGATCCTGACGGAATTGCAGAGGGAATGAAAAACTTAGCAGGTAAATTCTGGGATTCTTTTTGAGAGGAAAAAAAATCTTCAGGATGAGAACAACTGCCCAGCAAGTCTGGAGTGTTTCCCCACTGAGAATGCACCAGGAATATTCAGTGATTGTGGAATAAACAGGAGTAGAAATCATTATTTTTGCGTTTCTCTGGGATTAGAGCCTCTCCACCCTTAACATTCTGAGCCTCTGGAAGGCCCGAAGAGCTGGAATTGTGCTCCTGGATCTTCTTCATCCCAAGGTGGAAGTGATTGGCTCAGGGAGATGAGTCCCCACCTGATCACCCTGGTGAACTAAACACACTTAAATCCACATATAAATAACTGGCCTGGCATCCAGTGCTCTCCAGGAACTCCACAGAGCTGTGGGACCGGAGACATATGGACCAAAGATTTATCAAAGCCCCCTGGATGTCAAAAACCAGGCTCCTAAGCCATGGCTGGCCAAACAAACAAACAAACAAACAAACACCTTATTTGGAGCAGCAGTGGCTTGGCCCCAGGTCCCAGGGCTTTGGCTGACGTGACTCGTCCAAAGCCACACAGGAAATCTGCTGCAATTCCAGGAATAGAGCACGGATCCCAGGCTTTAACCACAGGCTGCCTCTGTTTTCTTGGTCAGCCCTCATTCCCACAAGGAAGCTGGAGCCGGGATCTCGCTGTGGCCACAGCCGGAGGTGCCCACTGGGAGTGGAGCTGAAGATGTTCCTTGTTCTTGGAGTTTGGGAGTTGTGTGGAGACCCCGGGGCTCCTCAGGACACCCAGGATCAGATGCCAGAGTTCAAGGACACCATGCCCAGGAAAAAAGCTGGAGAAAAGCTGGAAAAAGGGGGGGTTGGAAGAGCTGCTGTAGGCACAGAGAGGTGGGACAAGATCTTTAATTTCCTTCATGAGCTGCTTGTCCCAGCAGGACAGATCCTCTGCCCACGAGTGATCATGGAATCATGGAATCTTTAACTGGTTTGGGTTGCGAGGGACCTTAAAGCTCACCCAGGGGCAGGGACACCTTCCACTGTCCCAGGCTGCTCCAAGCTGGCCTTGGACACTCCCAGAGATGGGGAGTCCTCGACCTCTCAGGGCAACCTGGGCCTCACAGAATTCCCTCCCAATATCCCATCCAACCCTGCCTGTTCCAGCCTGAAGCCATTCCCACTCATCCTGCTTCTATCCAAGAGCTTGAATGGGTTTATACACAATTATTGTGCAGGTGAGGAGGTGCTGAGGAAACAAAAAAGCATCGAGGTAGGGTTTTTGTGAAGGAAATGTTGAGTTTCTCCTCAGGGTCTGCGCATTTGCCGTCGTGCAGGGCCCGCCAGTGGGTTCCAAATGACATCTGATGGAATTCCTGAGTCAAAAAGATAACTAAAGGTCTGTGTGGAGTCAGAGAACCAGAACTAAAAACTCCCTGAACATCGCACTCACACTCTCATTGCTAAACCAGCCCGGACAATTCCAAATTACAAAGCAGAAAATGTTTGAATGTTCATTTCCAGATCTCTCCTATCGAGGCAAACCACACATTCCTCTTTGGCAGATGCCAAATGCGAGGATTTAAAGGAAATGTTCCTGGAGTTATCCGAGTCTGAGGAGCACTGGAGTGATTTTCTGAATTGTTTGGGTCGTTCTGTTCTAATCTGAACAGATTTTCTTCTGTCCCAAAAGGAAACACACGAAACTCCGGCCTGAGAGCAAACACAGAACATTTCAGGCTGTGCAACAGGAAGGGGGTGGGCATTGGGAATCGTCAGTGACAAGTGGGTTCTACTGCAAGTCCCACCTTGGATTCAACAATAGGATTGGTATCTTGATCCTTGCAGTTAAGAAATGTGGATTTCCACATAGGCCCCATCTTGCATGAATTACTGCAGATCTGACAAATCTGAGTTATTGGGCTCCTCCTGGGAGGCTTTTCAAGCCAATTGTAACAGCAGCTGATGGGAACCAGCTGCTCCAGCAGAATGAGGAACCAGATCCTTGGCATTTGATGAATTAATAAACCCAGGCACAATACAAATGTCAGCAACAGCCAGTGATTCTCCAGGAGAATGGGGAGCAAAAGGAAAAGAGCAGGAATCCAACTGCAGCAGCTGTTTGGCCAACAGGTAGGGGGGAGCTATTTCTTCATGGCAAAAGCTTGGAAAGCTTTTCCATGATTCCCAAAAAAACCCCGGAGCTCCCTGTAACTAGATAATAACAGGAGTGCAGGGCTCCAATGAATTTCTGGCTGTTCATTTGAGGAAAAGCCAGGGAGAGAGGGAGGGATTGCACATCAATTGTCTGCAAAGGCAGGGACAGAGCCTGTGAGATTGGGAATGTGGCTGCAGGGACAGAAATCCTTTCACTGACACAGTAACGGCTCCAGAGGCAAGAGGAGGGATCTGAGTACAAATAAATATCTGAAAAAAGGGGGCAGAGGGGATTTGTAACAACGGCAGCCCTGATCTGGATTGTGTCAGGGTTTTCCATTTGGATCAAACAGAAGTTCCTGTGGAGAAGGATCTCTGTGCAGGAGACAACCTGAGGAACTGAATCACAGAATCATGGAATGGTTTGGGTAGGAAGGGACCTTAGAGCCCATCCAGTGCCAGCCCTGCCATGGGCAGGGACCCCTTCCACTGTGCCAGGCTGCTCCAAGCCCCAATGTCCAACCTGGCCTTGGGCACTGCCAGGGATCCAGGGGCAGCCACAGCTGCTCTGGGCACCCTGTGCCAGGGCCTGCCCACCCTCCCAGGGAACAATTCCTTCCCAAGATCCCATCCAGCCCTGCCCTCTGGCACTGGGAAGCCATTCCCTGGCTCCTGGCCCTGCAGCCCTTGGAAATTGTCTCTCTCCACGTTTCCTGTGGGCTCCTTCAGGCCCTGCAAGGCCACACTGAGGTCACCCCAGAGCTTCTCCTCTCCAGGCTGAACAATCCCAGCTCTCGCAGCCTTTCCTCCCAGCAGAGCTGCTCCATCCCTCTGCTCATCCTGGTGCCTCCTCTGGCCTCTCTGCAGCAGCTCCACGTCCTCCCTGTGCTGGGCCCCAGGGCTGGGGCAGCTCTGCAGGTGGGGTCTCACCTGAGCACAGGGGCACAGGGGCACCATCCCAATTCCTTTCCTGATTCCCAGGGGATGATCAAGGCCAGGTTGGACATTGGGGCTTGGAGCAGCCTGGGACAGTGGAAGGTGTCCTTGCCCATGGCAGGGCTGGCACTGGATGGGCTTTGAGGTCCCTTTAACCCAAATCATTGTAGGATTCTGGGATTCTGAGCTGCTGCTGTTCAGGAAGTTGGTCTGGGATTTGCTGTGTAATTCCCTGAAAAGGCAGCTCAGTGTTCAGTGGCGGTGGGAAAGGGAAGAAGCCAGGGAACAATGATTAGAGAGGAGCTAAACCCCCTCAAAAATGGATTTTGCCTCTGTTCAAACCCATTTTGTGCAACCAGAAGAAAAGAGAAGGGGAAATAAAGCTGATGAGAAATGTAGAAAGGATTAATAGATTGGAAAAGAGATGAATGGGAATACAGATCCATAAAATCCTGAGGAACAAGGAACAGGGAAGGATTACTTATCATTCCTAGTAATAAAAGAAGAAAGGAGAAGCTCTAATCAAAGTATCAGGCAGAGGCTCTAACACAGACCAAAGAAAGAACTTTTTAATTCCCGGTGTAATTAAGTTGTGAAAGCCTCGATCCCAGCACCCTGAGGAGGCCAAAGGTTTCAATCCGTTGGGAGACAGTTTGGACAAATCCAGGTAGGACAGGTTTGTCTGGGGCTGATAAACTCTGGCCACAGCCTCCAGCCCAACTGGGAAATGCCGGAGTGCCAGGAATGCAGGAGGGGTGAACTCCATCCTGTGCCCTTCCACTCTTCCCACGGATGAACCTCTGGATGCTCCATTCCAGGAAAATAAATCCATTCTGCTGGAATTCAGCTCCGGACAAAGAGAGATGTCAAAGGTGCTGTTCCTTCCCCAGCTCTCACAGAGCCGTTGGACCTTCTCCATAAATTAAAGATCAGTGCAGCTGAAGCAGGAAAGTCCTGACAGTTCCAGGAGCTGCAGTTGTAGGAATCTCGCCGTTCCTGGTGGAATTCCTGCTCTGTGCTTCCCAGAAGGGAGCTGCCAGCCTCAATCCACATTTCCAGCTCCTTGAGCAGGGATCTTTTCCCAAGGTTGTCCTCAGGTTGTGGATTTGGTTTTCCATGTTCTGGAGAAGAGGAGGCTCCAGGAGAACTCCTTGAGGCCTTCCAGTGCCTTCATGGGGTTGTGAAAGCAGGGAGAGGGAGTTTTTATCCCTACAAATGGTGAGAGGAGAAAAGGGAATGGTTTCCCACTGCCAGAGAGCAGGGTTGGGTGGGATACTGGGAAGGAATTGTTCCCTGGGAGGGTGGGCAGGCCCTGGCACAGGGTGCCCAGAGCAGCTGTGGCTGCCCCTGGATCCCTGGCAGTGCCCAAGGCCAGGTTGGACACTGGGGCTTGGAGCAGCCTGGGACAGTGGGAGGGGTCCCTGCCATGGCAGGGGCTGGAATGGGATGATCCTTATGCTCCTTCCAATCCAAACCTTTGTGGAATTCCACAATTCCGTGGTTTGACTGAAAATATTGGAGAGTTCCTTCAAACAGAGGTTCTCCCATGGAACACCAAGGTTTTGCAGAAATTCCATTTTGGGGGAAAACGTGCTTTACATTTTTCACTGGATTTAACAGAGTTACATCCTTTAAACTTCCCTGGAAAAACTTCTCCTCACCAAATGGAATTGACCTGTTGTGATCCATCTGCTGGGATTTGGTCGTGGCATTGTCCAATTCCCAGTGTGGATTTATCCAGGATATCAAACACGAGTTAACCCTGGAGCCTGACCTCAGCTAACAACAAACATTCCACTGAAATATCCACAAGATTTTTTTTTTTTTCCACAGGAAAAAAATCCCAATAAATTCTCAGCTGGTCCAAATATGTCCAAAAAAAAATGCTGCATCAAGGTATTGTTTGAAACCATAAATATTCAGTTTTCATGGAGAAAGTCAATCAAGGGTGTTCCAGGGGGAGCTCTGCTAAGCTGGTTGGCTGCTCTACTATGGAATAGTCAAATATTCCAGGCCTTGAGCCTTTCCTAAAGTTATTTAAACAGATTAAAGTCGGATAAGGGAAGCTATTAATTTTTCAATCATATGACCTTATATTTATTCTTGTAATCAAATCCCATTCCCACCCACTCAGTTCCACGAAATAAATGTGGATTCAGACTCTGCCTCCAGTTCAAAAGAGAAATTAAATTACAATAAGTTTGCTTTATATGGAATTGCTTCATCAGGAGGCAGAGTTCTTCTAATCACATTTAAATATAGGCACTGGAAGCCAAACACTGACCTGGGGTTAAAGGAATATTCTGGGTGATTTAATGGAAACCCATTTATAGAGCACAAAAAGAATTTAAAATCGCATCGGGGTAAATCGAGATGATCCCAAATGCAGCGATGAACTTCCACAGCCACTGCCATGTCCTGGAAATGGGATTATTTTAAATTATTATTGGGCCAGCTGTGGAAGTGTTAAAAAAAATGGTGGGAAAGGAGGGGGGAAATTGGGAATTTTGGCTCCAGGGCAGTTGAGATTGACACAAGGTAAATAAAAAAGTGTGTTCACGGCTCCCAGGATTTTCTGCACCTTTGCTCATCACCAGCACAGCAGGAAGGAACTCTGTGGTTGGGAGAAGAGCAGCAGGGAAGGGGCTGGAGCGTGTCCAGGGAAGGGAACGGAGCTGGGAAGGGGCTGGAGCCCCAGGAGCGGCTGAGGGAGCTGGGAAAGGGGCTCAGCCTGGAGCAAAGGAGGCTCAGGGGGGACCTTGTGGCTCTGCACAACTCCCTGACAGGAGGGGGCAGCCGGGGGGGGTCGGGCTCTGCTGCCAGGGAACAGGGACAGGAGGAGAGGGAACGGCCTCAGGCTGGGCCAGGGGAGGCTCAGCTTGGACACCAGGAGCAATTTCCTCCTGGAAAGGGAGGTCAGGCCTTGGCAAGAGCTGCCCAGGGAGGTTTGCAGTGCCCATCCCTGGAGGTGTCCAAGGGAGGCCTGGCCGTGGCACTCAGTGCTCTGGGCTGGGCACAAGGTGGGCATCGGGCACAGCTGGGCCTGGCTGGGCTGGGAGGGCTTTTCCAGCCTCAGGGGTCCTGGCATTCTGAGCTGAAGCAGCACTTTGGCACTGCCTGTGGATCTCTGCAGCCTCCCTGTCCCCCTCAGTGAAGGAGTGCACAGGGAAGGACAAAGTAAGAAACTGCAGTATTTAAAAGAACCCAAAATCAAGCAGCCAGGGAACAAGGAGGGAGTGCAGGAAAGGTGGGATGGGAAGCGCTCACTCCTCCTCAACCAACACCTTTTTTTGGAAGTGCCACCTCCACGAATCTCCTCAGGGCCCTCAGCTCAGAGGTCCTGGAGCTCTTCTCTGAAACCTTCCAGCCTGGCCTCAGCAGGGTCATCTCACCTCACCCTGGCACTCGAAGCATTCCCGACGGAACATCTCGAGGCTACACAGCCACAAATCCTAGAGAAACAATATTTAAGTTTTCGAAGACAATTGCCCTGTTTTTAAGCCCAACCACTGGCTTGGCCCAGGGAATGGATTCTGTGCCTGGCAATCTCCAGTTTGCAACAGATGCGAAGGAAAAATATTCCCTACACATCCCCCAAAGTGCCCGAATTCCTTCTCCTTTGTGTTCACTTAACCTCAGCTTCCATCCCACATAACTCCCCTCACCTCAACTATGTCCCGTGGAATAACATCGAATTTTGGTCAGCTCACTGTTGCCTTTGTTTGCCCTCGGTGTGTGACAGCCTTGGCTGGGGACACTGTGGAGAAGGAATCCAAGATGGGAATCCATCCCTTTGCCTACTACTGCAGGAATTGTTTGCATTCTGGCCCCCGTTTTTCACACTCTCCTAACTTTCCAAAACACTCACCTTTGCACGTGGAGTTTTCCATGGGTGGTGTTTGCCTGGAGGTGAAATTTCCCTGGCTGAGTGAAAGTTGGAGCGAAGGCGTCACTTTTACTTCACGGCAGAGTGGAAAAACCCCACTTTTGTTTCTGCAGATTGAGGAGAAAACTGCGTAACCACATTTCAAAGGAGGGCAAATCTGCTGAGGGTTGGGATTTGACAGCACAGCCAGAGCTGTTGGACTCACCCCTGTGTCTGCAGGGGACAATTTGTGTCCAAGAGCCCAACCAAGCAGCCACCCCAACTCATTCTGGGCCCTTTTTCCCTGTGTAAACACAAACCCAGGAGCTGGGTTATCCCTGAGGGCTTGGAAAAGCCAAAGGTAAATTTCTAATAGTTTATTGGAATGTGTTCAGTGAGTTTGTGTGTCGGGGAGTTGTTTGTCCCATTAAACCTGGAAAACTGAGTGGGATTAAAAGAGCTGGAATCTTCCTTGTGCCATTGCTTTTCTTTTTCCTGCTTAAAACATCTCCCTGATGTCTGGAGGCCTCGGAGCTGGAATAGCAGCTGAGAAATCCTGCAGGAGGGATAATTATTGTGGGACTACATCCTTCTAGGGAATCGTGGAATCCCAGACAGGTTTTGGTGGGAAGGGACCTTAAAGATCATCCCATTCCATGGGCAGGGACACCTTCCACTATCCCAGGTTGCTCCAAGCCCCCATGTCCAACCCAGCCTGGAACACTTCCATGCTTGTACTGCTGAGAAAACACTTTTAGGTCACCTTTCTTAATGAACAATAATTAGCAACTCATCAGGAATGAAGAGCAGTGGACGTGGTGAGAAGTTGGAGCTCCATAGGAAGGTGTCACTCCATGGGTGACATTGGACAGGGAAGGAGTCCCACAGGCACTGCCCCCAGTGAGGGTGGGTCATTCCAGCAGCAATTCCAGGGCAGGAGCAGTGGATGGACAAACAGGGATCCCTGATCTGCCTGTGCTGCACCTGGAGCTGCTCCCAAGCCCCCATGTCGCACCCCAGGAGCAGAGCACCCCATCCATCCCCCAGGAGGAATTCCATAGGCATGGCCGTTCTCCCACAAATCCCAGCAGCATTTCAGTCCAGCTCAAGCCTGGACTTCTCTGGAGCACGAGGCCAGACCAGACAGCTCCTGAGGGCACCTCCAGCCTGGCTTTCCCGTGATCCCACACCACATTCCAGGGCAGCTGCTGGGTGGTTTTGCCACGTGTCCCATGTGGCAGGGGCGTGCACTGCATGGATTATTCCCTGTTCCCACTGCCCAGGAGGTGGGAAAGCATCTCCCCCTTTCCGGATGAGTGTTGCCCTACGGTGCTCCCCAAATCTGTCACTCACAGAAGGGCTGGCTGTACCTGGGCCTCTCAGATCACCACAATCCCTGTCCCCCCTGGAAGGTCCCCACCTGCCACCCCTGTCTGGTGTTTGCTGTCCTGCTGCTGACACGAGGTATCAGCCCCACACTGGGGTTATCTGCACTGCCATCCTTATCAGCTCTGTGTGACCACCCAAATGTCCATAGGGAGTTCAGCCTCAGCTCAGCTCATCCTGAGCTCCTGCTAAATGTATCCTGAGTGCCTGGGAGAGATCACAGAATCAGGGAATATCCTGAGCTGAAGGGACCCTCAGGATCATTGATCCAGCCCCTGGCCCTGCCCAGACCCCCCAACAATCCCAGCCTGGGCATCCCTGGCAGCGGTGCCCAAACGCTCCCGGAGCTCTGGCAGCCTCGGGGCCGTGCCCATTCCCTGGGGAGCCTGGGCAGTGCCCAGCACCCTCTGGGGAAAGAACCTTTCCCTAAAACCCCCCCTAAATCCCTCCTGGCCCAGCTCCAGCCGCTCCCCGGGTCCTGTCCCTGTCCCAGGGAGCAGAGCTCGGAGCTGCCCCTCCTTCTCCCCTCACACAGAAGTTGTACCTGCAGTGAGTCTCCCCTCAGTCACCTCTTCCCCAGCTGAACACCCCAAGTAGGACATTTCCTCACCACGCTGCTCCAGGGGGGAGCAGCTGGTCCTGCAGCGCTGGGACGGGGTGGGAATGCTGTGTCCATGGGGTGAGACAGCAGGGACAGAGGTGAGGACTGTCCCGCAGGTCAGCGAGTGCAGAGTGAGGCGCGCGTGCTCAAAACCCTTTGTGGCTGACAAGTGTAATCCTGTGGTCAAGGACCAGCAATCAGCACTGGCCTCACACTGAGGAGCTTCTGGCAAGGAATCATTCCTGAAAGTCAGCTCCCATCTCATGGCACATCGGGAACCGCCGGCAACGTGCCATCCCAGAGGTCACCCGCATTCCCTGTGCCCGGGGAGAAGGGTCACGGCACCGGGAGGAAGCTGGGGGGGTCAGCACATGCTGGCCTGACCTTTTCCTTCTCCAGGCTGCAAGGCACAGCTCAGATCCCTGTGCCAACTGCTCGAGGCAGCGGCTCCACGGTAAGGGGGATTTGCTCTTCTGCTTCCCAAACTCTGTGACAACAGAGGCTGGAAAAAAGGGAGACCATGGCACTTCTCCCCAAAGATGACAGAAATCAAGAGGATCAAAAAAAAGTAGAGTTTAAACAGCCCCAAGGCCTTCAGTTCCCTGCTGGCCCCATGGCAAGGAGCTCTGTGCCCCTGAGGGTCTCATTGCAGCTCCTCAGAGGGACAGCTCCGAGCTCTGCTCCTGAGACCTGACAGCACCCAGGGAGCGGCTGGAGCTGGGCCAGGGCAGGCTCAGGCTGCAGAGCAGGGAAAGGTTCTGCCCCCAGAGGGTGCTGGGCACTGCCCAGGCTCCCCAGGGAATGGGCACGGCCCCGAGGCTGCCAGAGCTCCGGGAGCGTTTGGGCACCGCTGCCAGGGATGCCCAGGCTGGGATTGTTGGGGTGCCCTGATCGAAGCAGGAACAGGCAGATCTGTAGGGCAGTGGAGTGACCTGAAAGAAAAAATCTCATTGGATTTGGTAGCTGGAGCCCACTCCTGGCCTTCTACCAGGAGGGATCTCAGTGCTGCTGCTCAGCACCCAGCAGTGACATCTGTGTGACATCTGTGCCCCAGCTCTGCTCCTTGTCACTGCTGGAGGTACCCCCTGCTCTCAGCAGTGCCTCATTTACTCCATGGCCTCCCTAACAGAGATCACAGAATGCCAGGATCCCTG
>VZRR01013431.1:728984-739077 GCA_013398015.1 Oreocharis arfaki | reverse complement strand
AGTTTAAACAGACCCTTGTTTGGGGGAGCTTTACTTTTTCCAGGAGAGACTTGAAATGTTTTGTCCATTGGTTATTTAAATATTTCCCTAACAGTGCACAAGATGCTGTTCTTACTAATGATTTCTGGGATAAAGTGGGAGAGAAACTGACACTTCTCTGTCAGAGCAGGGACAATTCAATCGGGAGATTTTTCCCTTTGTTGGTTGTGATTTATAAGTCAGTTAAGAATTCGGAAACTGAGTCGGGTGTGCTGAGGGGTTCAGGCTCCCCTGCTGCCATTTGCTCTGTGTCTTCTCCCCCCCACCCCCTGCCCCTTTTCGCCCAATATTCAGGAGAGTGTGAGAAGTGTATCCTGCCATGAGATAAAGGGGGGCTGCCATCCCCCTGACTCTTCTCACGCCTACCTGTCCGCCTCTCAAAATGGGACTGAAGCCCCTGCCGTNAGATGCTGTTCTTACTAATGATTTCTGGGATAAAGTGGGAGAGAAACTGACACTTCTCTGTCAGAGCAGGGACAATTCAATCGGGAGATTTTTCCCTTTGTTGGTTGTGATTTATAAGTCAGTTAAGAATTCGGAAACTGAGTCGGGTGTGCCGAGGGGTTCAGGCTCCCCTGTTGCCGTTTGCTCTGCGTCTTCTCCCTCCCACCCCCCGCCCCTTTTCCCCCANGATGGCAGAGAAGCCCCTGCCCCAACATGGCGGCCTCCACAGACAACCGTGTGGACCAGAAGGCAAAAACAATACGATGGAGAAGCCCAGACCACATGGTAGAGAGACATAACAAAGGTAAAACAACACAAGTCTCCGCGCTTACAATACTCCCTTCTTCCCCCAAAAAATAAGCAACAGGGACCAGGGACAAAAAAAAAAAGCTGGAGAACTTTTTTTTTTTTTTTCCAAAAACAAGAGTCAATGCTGCCAGCTGTCTCAACTGACAGGGTCTCTCCTGGCGGCAGCACTTCTGCAGCAGTTGGGGTTATGAAATACTGTTTCACAGGTAGTGTGTGGCAGTCAGCAGTAGTGGTTTGAACTGGGCTGATGGCTGAAAAACTCAGAGAGAGAGAGACAGAGACAGAGACAGAGAGAGAGAGTTTGTTGTCCTGGTATAGCTTTCCTGAGTGGCAGCAGTGAAAAGATCTGAAGAAAACCTCTTCCCTGGCTGCAGAAACAGGATTGCCATGGTAAGAATGACCAGAAAAGTGTTGCAAAATTTGCTTTCAGGCAGCTGGGATGTGGCGCTGCTGCCTCCCCTGGCAAGTCATAGCAAACTTTTTTTTTCACTTATATCTTCAGGCATTTGTCTCCTTACTGGTTAAAGGGAAGCAGGTGAACACTAAAAAGGGAGGTATCTCACTTTGGAGTTTCTACCACCTATAATTGTCTTAAACTAAGACACATTTCCACAAAGAAGTATTCCCTAATATTGAATCTAAACTTTCCCTGACAAAAGGCCATTTGCTCTTGTCCTATCACTTGTTACTTGGAAGAAAGAGACTGACCCCCTCCTGTCCACAACATCCTTTCAGGTAGCTGTAGAGAGGAATAAGGTCCCCCCGAGCCTCCTTTTCTCCAGGCATTCCCCAGTACCCTCAGCTGCTCCTCGTAAGATTTGTGCTCCAGACCCTTCACCAGCTTCATGGCCCTTCTCTGGATTAACTCCAGCATCTCAATGACTTTCTTGTAGTGAAGCACCCACTAAACTGAACACCGGATTTGAGGTGCAGCCTCATCAGTGCCAAGTATAGGGGGACAATAATTTTTCAAGTCCTGCTGGCCACTATTTTTAGTACAAGCCAGGATGTCTTTGACTCTTTTGGCCACCTGGGCACACTGCTGGCTCATGTTCACCTGCTGTTGACGAACACCTCCAGGTCCTTTTCTGCTGAGCAGAAAAGCCACTTTCCAGCCACTTTTCCTCATACCTGTAGCATTGTATGGGGCTACTGTAACTCAAGTGCAGCACCTGGCACTTGGCCATGTTGAATCTCCTACAGCTGGACTCAGCCCATTGATCCAGCCTGTCCAGAGCCCTCTGCAGTCTTCCTACCCTGTAATAGATCGATATTCATGCCCAGCTTGGTGTTGGCTGCAAACTTGATGAAAATGGGCTCAATTCCTTTGTCCAGATCATCCAGCTTGTACAGTAGAGGTATTAGAGACAAGGACCTCCTTTGTTTGCTTCATTGCTGTTGAGGGAGCATGCTATGTATCAAATAACAGTGAGAACTGTTCCATAGAAGAAAAATGTCATCAGTGTAGAAGCAGACTGTATTGTGACACATACACAAGGGAACTAAATAAGGATCCAATAATGCTGACATGTCATGAAATATTACAGGCATTTAAAATGCAAACAATAATAACACAGATTATTTGTGTGTGATTTTCTAACCTTTTAAAGAACAAGCTGTAAAAGCCAGGAGTTTAGATGCATGGCACACAGTGCAGCAATTCTAATGATTGCACAGATCATATAAAAGACTGACGTCTGTAGCTCCATAATACATACCTGTGGCATTTATCTACTAATTGATATCACTAGTGGGTTTTCTTTCTCTTCATAGACAAGTTAGAATGGACACACATATCAATAAACAGACTGTACAAGAACACTAAACCTCAGTACACCAGACCTGTATTTTATGTCTTGGAGAGCAGGCTATACCAACGATTTGCTTCTCTTTCACCTGACCCTGAAATAATCATCTTTCTAATGCCTATCTTTCTTTCAGGCCTAGCTTTCTTACTAAAGTTTCATATTAGATCTAAAATACTTTTTGTCACTTCAAGTTTTGGTTCACACCTTATCTCCAGCTCCCACTGAATCATGCCCTACCTCTCTCTGAGGCCTCAGTTCCATGTATTTATTTTCTCCATATAAAAAGGCTTTGTTTCTTTACCTCTGCGTCACAGTCTTAGTGTTGATGGGCCACAGGGAATGTTAAAACTTCAGATTCAAAGTTTTAATTTTCCTATCTGATACCCTATAGATCAGAGTAACAAAAATAACAGTTTGACAAAACTCCTATCGAACTGCTGCATCTGTCATACGGAGTATGTAACATGCAAAAAAAAAAAAAAAAAGTCCTGGATTTTCCTCTGAAAATAAGTTTCTACTGAAGAAATGCAATCTGTAGTTTTTTAGAACAGAATGTAATTATATAAATCAGGTATATTATTCAGATTTAAAGAAAATATGATTACTAAGAATTAATTATTTTTTCCAAAGTATGTGGGATATTTTCCCCTTTTTTGAACACAGGTTTTTGGTTTTTTTTTTACTTTAATCTGGTTCACAGGTATAAACCTTATTTTTCTGAAATTTGAAGGGATTCAATATCTGGAAATAGTATGAAAAGATTTCAGTTTTCCAGGACTGAATATTTGAACAGAGGCACAGTTAAATAAATAAAAATTTAGACACTATTAAAGACATCCTGGAACGGGGGCTTCTACAACATAAGCCCACAGTACAATTAATAATAAGTAAAGTATCCCTGCACATAAATTGAGGTTCATTATGAATGTCATGATTTTAACTGAAAACCTAAAGGGCAAATTAAAAAGCTCTTTTTGGTTATAACAGGAATTACACACATCAGAAAAAGCACACCATGTACCTCATGCCAATGTATCCAATTTATCTCATGCCAATGGAAGCAATAGAAAAATTTAGTGCTCCTCACAATATTTTTCCTGGTTCCTTCTTCAGCCCACCCACCCACTCCTTCCTTTCTCCAGTTCTACCTTTGCCTTTCCATATCTGCTGTATTGGGGATGGTTTGCAGCAGACTTAAATTGGGAATGAGTCTGGCACAAAAGCAACCAGGATCACCAGGATCAGTGAGTCACACTTCTGTCTTTTAGTGCAGCATTAAACTATTCTGATGTTAAATATGTCTTGTTCAGAGCCAGTTCATACACAGCTGAAGTCAGCAGGAGTCTTGCATGGATTTCAGTGATCTTCATTTAAAGCCCAGAGAAAGCAGAAACTTTCTTCCTTGTGTGAGCAAGATAACAAAAATGGAAATGGTAATGATTGATTATGTAGGTCATTGTCAGTTCTGTGAGCTATGTGTAATGTATTATGTATTAGGCTAACCTTAAGGAAAAGAAGTTTGTGATGGGGAGTAGAGATGACTAAATTCTAGGTCCTGGAGTACTTGTTTTGTTCATCTTGATGTGTATAGCTCTTGTGTTTCACTGGGTCTTGGTAGGACAGAGATAAATTTAGAAGTAAATTTTGCCTTAGATTCACTTCACTCACAGTGTCTATTGATTTAAATGAAAACTGATTTTACTTAGCTAGGGCAGAATTTTGTATGCACATTTTTGAATTTTAGTAGAATATATATCTATGTCCTAAGGTACTATGTTCACCCTTCTGATGTTGTTTTTAGTTGCCATTTGTTAGTTTTAATGCTTTTAAAATAAATATGCACTCCCAGAAGCAAAATAAATTTAAAAATACCTAATTTCACTGGGTTTTTTATTTTTATATTAAGTATGCCTGGCATACTGTATAGTGCATGATTAGGTAAGGAAGGCTTGATTACTAGAACATGTGGCTCTTGGAGTCATTAAGAATAAGGTCCACAAGAATAACTTAGAAGTGAATTTCAGATGACTATCAGAGCATCAGGCATAAATCACACAGAAATATACCTCAGTGGCATTCCTGCAAGATACGATACTCAAAACAAACAACTGAGCAGAAACCGGAAAAAGCCTGAAGTTACTGTAGAGTTTAATTATCCACTTCGTTTTTTTTGTTTGGGTTGTTGAGTTGTTGGATATATTTTTTTTTTTTTAATCTGTTAATGGCACTGGGAAGAAGTAAAGCACTGAGTGAGGAAAAAAGTTTTCCAAGCATTTAGCAAAACCTACATCCTCTCCAGAGACGTTTGATCTATTTGTGGTGGTACAATGAGCTGTTCCTTTGGCAAGAGGAGGTACACTAGGTGGTTCGCACCACACAATTTATTTACAAGCTGCAACAGCTGCAACTCCATTTTTTCTCCTGAAAGATAGAGGGAATTCAGCCAAGCATGACATAAATATGAAGGTCCGATGTGTCTGTGTCAGATACCATCCTCAAAGACATTTCACTTAGACAGAGTGAATTGAAATCTCCAGATATTATTTCACACTGAGAAAAATATAATAATTAAAACAATGCATTTCAAGAGTAGNCAGTCTGATTCCAAATGCATCACTGGGAGTTCTTGCATGTTAAGCTGTTTTGGCCAGTCATGTTGAGAAGAAACATGGCAAATTTTATATCTCTTGCAAGAGATATGCAAAAGTAGCACAGTTTCTTTATAACACTTTAGTAAATCCCATCTTAGAGCTAGAAATGGGAAATTGCTTTGGTTCCATTCAGTGCCCCATTCCTTAAATTAAGATTTTTCAAGATAAAGGATTTGGCAAGATTATCACCCATTAAGCAACTGCCAACATAACCAGAGCCATGAAATGCTCTTCTGCAAAAAGTAATAGGATGGGCTCAGCTGTGCAGCCTCAGATTTCCCCCTTGACTTTTCCCTTGGCCAGCAGAATTCTGCAGTAGGGGTTTCCTTTTTCCCCGTAGAGAGTAGCCAATTAAGGAATCATCCTTAAAGTAAAATTTAAACAGTGTTAATCAAAAGGTGGATAAGAGTTTGGAAGCAAATGTGATACGTAATTAATTTAGTTTAATTTTTTTTGTCTTTTGAATTGCTCAATTTATGGAAAGAAAGTGACAGTGAGATTGTGAGGAGTGTTGAGAAGCATTTCAAGATCTCATCACTTTTGTTTTTTAAATTAAAAAAAAGAAGATGTGTCATGTAAACATTCATGTTAATAAGCGAAAAGTCATTTCATAGAAATATTTAATAAAATTCTTTCAAATTATGACTATCTGGGAGAATATTCCTCTTGCAACTTTATCAAATATTCATGCAATCTCAGTTTACAGTAAAAAAACATAATTAAAATTTGAAACAAATATTTGAGGAAAACATCTGGCAGCATTTTTGCAGCTCAAGTTATGTGTGATGATAATTGAATAGAGCAAGAGTAAACTGATAAATGGAATACCCATAAGAGAGTAGGGAAAGATGCAGCAGAAGAAAGACAAAAGAAAATATGTCTGACATGTATATCCTACTTGCTTGAAAGTTCGGCTTGCAAATTGCATGTTATCAAATAAAAAAAATTATTTAATAATCAAGAGGTTCTGTTGATATTTATCAATGTTTCATGTAGACTGAGTGTGAATGTAGCCATTTTAGTTTTGTAAATATTTTCTGTTTTTTTCCACTTCATCATTTGGAGCCTGTGCCATTCAGAATTAGTTTTATGTCAACCTATCATAATCTATGCATATCTATGTAACTAAAGAATTTGTAGTATCCACATGATCCAGCACCTGAAAAAAAGCAAATACCAAAGAAGATCGGTATTATCACAACACTAAAAGAAATTGTATTATAGAACCATTTCTGTACCATATTTCATGTTTTTCTCACAGGCCTAGAGGTCTGGAGAAATTTAGTTCATGTAACTACTGAAATCTCAGTTAAAAAAAGAAAAAAGCTACTATCATAGATTTTGATATTCAGAAAACCATAAATATGCCTGCAAACCATGGTGTGAGTCTATGCTGGCACAGACAGCCTCTCTGTGTCAACATCTACCATGGACCTGAGGGATGGACCTGATCCCTCTCCATGGCTCTTTGTGTCGACACCTCCCCATGGACCTGATCCCTCACACGGCACTGGTGGAGCAGGGAGTTTGGGGAGGCTCACTACCCATCACTGTTCTGCCTGCTATGGAATACAAGGCCCTGATGCTGGGGCAGAGGCTGAAAGTGAAACAGGACATTGTGGGACAGAGAGGGACTGACTGTGAAAGCCAAGCCCCAAGGCATTTGGGGAGGTACTCTGGCAACTGATACCCAGCAATGGCCTTTCCCAGCCGCTCTTCCCTCCTACCCACCACACAAATCCATGCCAGATACAACACAGGTCCCTACAATGTCCCTTTCCTCTCCACAGCTACAAAGGTCCGTTCCAGCATCATCACCCTTGCCTGTCATCCAACCTTCTACCCAGAGTGGGTCCTCTCAGGGAATCTCGCAAGGACGCATCCCCAGGCCCAGAAAGGTGCTTGGCAACTGACATGCATCCTCTCCTCTCCAGCATACATTCTGTGTCAATGGGTAGACATCAACCCAGATATTTATGGAAAAAGAAGCCAAAAGGATGGTCTTCTCACCCACAAAGAGAGTTCTCACTCTAGCTGGGCAAGGGGGCCATGGCCCAGATGGCAGCTAGCTCTCTATATGCCAGGTCCACTGTAAACTTAGCTATCCTCAGGGAGTCAGGCATCTGGGGAGATGTTCCACTAAAGGGCCACCACTTTCTCTAATTATTACTTCCTAACTTAGCTTGTTGGCATAAGCCACAGACATTTATCACATAGCTTCAGGCGCATCTCTCTGATTTTCTCCCTACCAAAGTCACTTACCTACTGCTACCTGGTCACTACTAGGCTAGATGGATGCTGATTTTATGCCCATTTATTTAATTAGATTTTCTCTTTGAAAAGCAGGTGATTTTTGCTTATTTATATCTATTTTTTAATCTGTCGTATACACTTGGGAGGTAGACAAAGTAAAGTTAGGCAAAATATCCTTAGTTAAGTACAGCTTAACAATTTTCTCTTTTCAAAACCATCTGTCAAAGTCACAATACCAATTATTCTCAGGGAAGTGAGGCAGTGTTTTTTAAAAGGACAGTAGCCTTAATTCATATGAAGCGTTTTGCTTTCAGAAATCCCCAATATATTGTTTTGCAGTAAATTATTTTGTAAATCCGGAAAAAAATGCCACCATGAGTGTGCCCTCGTGCTGACGCTTTATGTGCAGGTTTACCAAAAGAAATTTCTTCTCTTTGGTGCATTTTATACCTACTTTGGAAAGAAGTACCCCCAGCCAATTATAGAAATTCAGAATGAAGTCCTTCCTTGACAAGTTAGCTAACTGCAAATTCAAAAAGTATTAAATATTGGTAAATATTTTTGTTTCTGCTTGTTTCTATTTCTAGGTCAAGCATCTCTATTTCAAGAACTGGATGCTATAGTAAAAAAGCAAGCCAGGACACTGTTTAATGCATACTCTGGTCTTCTAAAAGCATGCAGAAAACTTATAGCCTCAGATAACGATGTTTTAAGGTAGTAGTGCTCAAATTATAGCTCTTAAGGGACCTGAATATGGCTCTCATGAAACCGATGCATCTCATTTGTGTTCCTTTTGCTGTATTTTAGTCCTGGAGACAGAAGAACAATGATAATAGAAAAAAAAAAAAAACAAAACCCTGTGCAAAAACACATCTGCAGGGGAATACTGGAACAGTAGAGAACCACCTTGCAACTCTTTTAATTAAGTGAAAGAGGCAGGGGAAAAAAAAAGAGGCATGGACTAGTAACTTCCTGAATGGAAATGCATCTGGAAGAACAGAAGAAAAAAATACTCCTTTTCAGGTCTCAAGCTCTCCTTGCCTCCTGACTAGGATGTCTAGATTCTTGAAATAGAAAGTCCAACTGAATCAAGCCAGCAGAGAGTTTTAAAAACCCCAAATTTTTCTGGTTCAAAAACTGAGGTTCTACTTACACAGGACTTTCTGTTTGTACAGTTGAAAGCCAAACTGAGCTTCAATTTCTATCCTAGCATTTTTTTAATTTTACATTTTTCCCAAATATGACTTCAAAGCTGACAAAAGATTAGAATGACAGAAATGTCCTCCCCCATGAGCGTACTTGGCTCATTTTTAGTCCTGTCTTACAGACTTGGATTTCTATGACTCTCTGAACCTTCCATACAGATTACATAGAAATAATCTTTGAATACTTTACCA
Organism: Oreocharis arfaki; assembly: GCA_013398015.1. NCBI lineage: Eukaryota > Metazoa > Chordata > Aves > Passeriformes > Paramythiidae > Oreocharis > Oreocharis arfaki. Next base: position 730,176 of record VZRR01013431.1, on the reverse strand, counting down.
AGCCACATTTTTTTTACAGAGGCAGAAATACACTTTAGTGAGGTTCACATAGGCTTGTTCTGAAGTCATGGCTACACCCCTTCTCCTGTGTCATCATTGACATTTCTAGATCCCTATGCACACAAACTCTGTAATGATTTAATTTTAAAACCCATTTCCATTTAAAGCTGGAAAAAAATTCTAATACTTCCTGTGAGTTCTCAAGATGAATGAATAAAAATTTAGAAAACACTATATGTATTTGTTTTACTAACTTTCCATGCATTTTTATCCTTTATATTTGCTTTAACCAAATATCTTGGCACATTTTTTGACTGTCTTTTTTTTGTCACTCAGTGTTATATCAGAAAGATTATTGTTTATAAAATACTGTATAACCACACACCAAATGCAGGATCATACCTCTCGATAACGAAAAGTACTTTTAACGAATTGTTCTTGCTTATTTGCTCTGACAGTTTGAAGGGAGGTCCGGTCCCACAGAATACAGTGTACTTCAGTGTTGTGTTGCATATAAAGGATGTCAGCAGTTGCTTAGAGCTAAGCACTTTGCCCCTGATGCAGTCAGACAGATATGCATGTGTTTAGCTTAATGTACAAGAGCAGCTAACCAGGGACACATGGTGAGGTCTGAGCGTTTGGCTCCATTTCCTGGAGCACAGCACAAGAGAAGAAAGAGAATTTAATGATCTTAAGGTCAGTAGAGCTTGTGCTGCAGAAATACTGGCTTCAGAAAAATAAAAATCATAGAGATACTTTTTATCTCTTACAGCTAAACAAAGGAAATATGAATCTTCTAAGCAAACATATGAACAAGCAAACAAACATGAAAAACACTTAGAAGAGTGTAGTTTTTTAACCTTGTGTACTGGCAATATTGAGTATGACTAATCATGTCAGGCTGGTCACACACTATGAACTGTTTGTTGGCAACTTCTAAATAAAAACTATTTGAAAACCTTCAAATAACAAAGGCATACCCTTTAAGACACCAGTTTTTTCTACCACTGTTCTACTACTAGCTAGCACTGGAAATAAAGTATTGAAATAAGTTTGATTTAGGATAACTGATCTTGTGTTTGAAGATTGGTTTTGTTCATAAAATGTATCAACATGAAGTGTTCAAAAGTATAATTCAGATAATTTGTGATTAAAATCTATTAAAATATGCAAAATAAAAGGCATGAGAAAA